>JOMC01000278.1:4051-17391 GCA_000812125.1 Aspergillus ustus
GGGGCTCTTCGAAAGCATTCTGCGCGGTACAACGTTTGCGAAGCACGAAATGTCTAAGACAGAACAGAAATCTTCCTGGGTCAAGAAGCGTCGTTCAGAGAGTAGCCGGGCAAAGTCACAACAACGTCAGCGACGTAAGAGTGGGCTTTTCAAGAAAGCGGCAGAATTCAGCCTGGAGTGTGAATCCGACGTGGTTGTCGCAATTCGGATCTGGAAAACTGGTCAGGCATATATCTTCGATTCATCGTCGCAGGAGTGGTTAGAGGCACTTCCTAGATTGGTACTGTACACACCGTGATGTTGGATTTCTACGATACTATCTAACTCCACCCCTTAGGCTGTTTCCTATCCCCCTCCAATCCATCAGACAATAGAGGATATCGTACCCCAGCTCGGGGAGCATTCGCCATCATCTCCGGTTGCTGACCCAATATGACTAGGCATACAATCGTGAGGCCTAAGCATCATTATCACTTGCTCCTGACCTGCTTCTTCCTTCTCTTGGGAGGTATCCGTTCATAGTCGCAAGTTCCAATCCATGTGGTGGGGGACAAGCGCTTCAGAAAAAGGAGCTAGTCTATATTTAGTTAGATTGCTTCGTTTTGTCAACAGCACTTCAGCGGTTTCGCAGAAATGATTCTTCCGGACCTTGAGCGACAAGATGATTGGCCGAAATCTTCGTTCAGGCCGCTTGCCCAAACTTCAGTTCCTTCGAGTTAGTCGTTGAGGATAGAGAGAATTCAGTAATCTCGCGTACGAATGCTTTCCTCTCACGTAATTGGTTACAGTAGAGTCATCCAAACGGAAGAGAAAACTATTCCTAGCTTCTTCCGTTTGACAATTAAACCTAGGTGGGATGAAGTGGCAGAAGAACTTCGCCCACTTTGTAGCTAAGTATACCTCGGCTGCCTGGGAAGGCAGCCTTGCTCAGCCATGCGGGACGGGTTAATAAGGCAGGACAGGGTTACTTTTCTATAAGTACCCCCTCCAGATACTCCCCTCGGCTTCCGCACATATCTAGTGGATTACACACCTCTTGTGTTTGCCAAATAAAAACTATGGTGAGCTATGAAAAACGTCCTGTGAGGGACTTAGCTAACGTACTCTCTTCTATTAGTATCTACGTCAGGTTACCTTCCCTTCGGTGAGAATCCGAGCGGCCAGGCCACTATAGAGTATGAAAAGGAGATATTGTTTCGCAACCACGGTCGCTAAATCTACCTAGTATTATCGCTGTTCACGGACTCGATTTTGTCGATATGAGCGGCAGGCGCTCGGCATCTTCTTGGGGCGAGCTGTTAGATGAGTCTGGAGGATTTTGGCCCGTTGCCTTTATTCGGGCGCACGGCTTGAGAGCACGGCTGCTGCTGTACGAGTTCGACTCAGTCACGACTTTCGGTACTGCTCCAGAGAGTGTCTCGCGAGACGCAGATGGCTTGCTACACCAGATTAGCACTATCCAACCAACTGAGGTATGTGACAGCTTCTGGACTTTTCAATAGCCTGGAAAATAATAAAAACAGCATCCGGATGCACCAATCATATTTCTGAGCCATGGCTTAGGGGGTATCCTCGTGAAACAGGTATTTGAAATGGAAGAGGAAGCGAGAGGACTGTAGACTAATGATTATAATAGGCCTTAGCGAATGCGTCTCAAGGCGATTGATATTGCGGAATCAAAAATGCAACGTATGTCCAAAAACAGAAACTTGACAGTGCTGAGAACTAACTGTGCAAGACGGGGTCTCGCCTTCTTTGGGACACCCCACCAAGCGCCATCTTATAGATCACCTGGTGTTATTGAGACTGTATTCTCTTTGGTTTCACCTCGTACACCGATACGATCGCCCTATAACCCGGAGCTTCTGATGGTCCAAGGATTTCGTGACCAAGTTGAGGATTACCAATTTATTTCTTTCTACGGCGACTCGGATGAGGTGAGCATTGCCCCCAGCGAAAGGTCTCAGCGCTGACATACTTAGGCGGTCCCATTTTCTTCTGCTGTCATGAACCTGGCAGGCAATAGGGAGACGCAGGTACGCCTGAGCTCAAATCATGAAGGCCTTTGCCGTTTTTACATAGCCTCGGATAACTACAGAAAGGTAACGCGGAATTTGCTTCAGCTCTGTTCAGCCTAAGCTTAGTTCCGCTGGATGCCCTGATGCGGGGGATCAGTTGTGAACCAATCAAGATCACTTTAGGTTTTTAGCACAGCGGTGTTCGTGTCTCAGACATTGCAAAACTTCAGCGACCCCTGGACTGCTTCCCCGGCGAATTTTAACTAGCACAGGAGAATATTCTCCTGACCGATCTGTCTCAGTGCTCCCGAACCGACTCTAAAGAGAACAGATGTGGTTTAGCGCATCACTGGTCATCCCCTAGGAATAAATAGGTTAACGCTCAAGGCCAGTGCCATTCAACCATTCGATCTTTTTTGACGGATGAGATTGGATGAAGGAGAAGTCTCATGATCACAGGCTCTCCTGGTGAGATTGGGTGACTTTGGGTCTGTGGAGTGATAACATTTGTCACGTGAGCCAACCAATTTGTTCATTCAGCCTCTCGCTCGATCCCAGAGATTCCATCCATGTCATCATGATAGTTCTTATCCGTTCTTCGGGAGTATCTGCGTAAATTCAAAGGATGTATATACTACACAATTTCAATACATCAGTACCCGTGGGGTGTATATCAATTACGGGTCGGCAGCTCCGTAATTCTCGCTCATGGTCTAGCCAATATGAATACGTTGGCCTTCCTTTTATAATTCTCAAACAAGTTGGCTTCTCTAGTCCTTGTCCGTCTTCCCAGCCTCTCAGCACCTGGCATGCTTTTCGAGCTCGTGTCCGCTAGTACTGGTGTGTTCTCAGGATATATTGTACCCACAGGACTCTGAAAACCATCCAAATGAATTCTCTGTCTCCCACCGCAATAGATTTGAGGTCTACTATACTCCGTACTGATTCACTGAAGTTTAGACAACGGCGCCTGAAGCACTGGCCCTTCAGCGCCCACTAGGTTAACACTAATTGGTTTGCGCTTAAAATCAATGCCCCACTTCAGCGCTCCCGCACCACAGATTTGCCAGCTCTCGAGATGAGTCAGCCATGGACAGCGACACAGGACACCATTTTTGAGCTTAGAATTACGCCGCCTAACACCTCCTCCAACTGACAGGAAATCCGCGCCTAATATTCGCTCCACCCTCGACGGATTTAAAAGCCATTACAGAGGATCCCACCCGACTCCTTTGGTTTGGTCAAATTATAATATCATGTCTCAAATCTTTGAAATACTGCTTCAAAAAATGGGGAACAAACTATATAGCATTATTTTCTTAATTCTTTGAGAATCTGCTCCAAACAATCAATGCCCCTATTGACTTGTCCGCTTAAAACCTGAGTAGCATGTTTCCTTACACAATTGCAAGCCCTTTTGAGCTGTCTCACGCCATTCTGGAGCTAATTTAAGCTTGCCTTGTCCTGGAAAACCTTCAAGCTCCGTCTCATCCCGAATCCACTCAAAATTCTGGTGCTTATCACTCAGCGGGATCTCGCTCCATCCAAGATTAGGTTCCACCCTATAGTTGGGCTGGTACCAGGATCGATCATCCTCTGTCCCCTTATACTTGTTAAAATCAATCAGTCTTAACCCACCCCTCAGACCTGTCTTTTTCTCTAGTACACGCTTGCCACCGTCGGAAGGTTTTTCACCAGCAAAGACCTCTCCACTAGGGATAACTAATTCTTCCTGGTTTTCTCCCCAAGATCTTCGCACAAGAAGAAGCCCTAAATAAGATACCACCAGTAGAGAAGCTCTAATTGAGCTGGGTTCTCTATCAATAGCAACAATATCTTTTGACTGACTGATAGAGGGAGCAGGCACATCATATTTGAAAACTTCATCAGGGGTTATGCTCTGTAGCATAGATGCAACAGCGCCTGCAGGATTGGCGGAATATCCAGAAAGGTGTGCCTTGATATCGAAAGAAGGAGCGGGATAAGGTGCCCCAAAAATTGCGCTTGCATAATTCTGGCCGAGTTCTCCCAACTCATATTCCTCCCAGGTGATGCGCAATGTATCAGACTGGCGGATGAGCCGAGTGTAGAACTGAGTAAAAATAATACTTCTTCCACTCAACCTTATCATGATTTTGTCCTTATTACTATCAGCGGTTGAAGACGGTAACTAAATAAGGCATAACTTACTAGGAATATGAGACCCCAGTCCCTTAGAACAAAGGCATGAGCAGCCTCAAGAAATTCTCCTTCCTTAACGCCATGCAGGGTGTATTGTTCCATCCGATCTCTGTCAATTGATTCGATCCGAGGTTTGTGCTGCTGGATAAACGCCCTGGCAATATCCTTGAGATCATTGTCAACAATGTCATCGGTAGGTGCATAGTAATCGCGAACGTGGCTCATTTCGTTCATATCATTAGCGATATTAGTAATTTCATCGACCATATGTGACAGACTGGTGGAAGTGAGTTGGAGCTCTTCTCCTGACCGGTTTGATATCAGACTGTGAGCAGCTTGACGAACAGCCTTTAGAAAGGGATGGTAATATGAAACAAGCTTGCTTGAAATCGTCTTCCGTTTTGTGGCGTAACTTGAGAACTCGGACGCAAGCGAAGAACTCACGCGGACGAAGCGTGAGTCTTCGATATCCAGCTCATCTTCTCCCCCAAATGCCTGAACACAGTAGGCCAGTATTAATTCCTCTTCCCTTTCCAGTGCAAGCAGCATGTCTTCCAGCATCGGCATCTGTTCTAATGCACTGTATACAGTGGGACCACTACTCGTCCATATGGAATAAAGGGCTGTTCTTGCTGCGCGTTTCATCTGTTCCTCGGGAATCTACGTCTGTTAGCGGGGCAATAGAAAAGTAGAAAGTACATCTGACCTCAAGCATTACTGGAAACCAGTTCATTGTCGCCGGGCCTAGGCCATGGCCCCGTTGTGTTTCCAGCTCGCGGTACCTTCTCCTTTGCTCGGCATTGCGGTTTCTTATGTGTTGAGCTTCACTGGAGGCAGACCAGATGTCCACGCCGGTATCCCTAGGCGGGCTGTTAGCGAGGAAGAAGACCTAGCAACACAGAAGCTCACATTTCCAGAGATGTTCACTTAATTTGAAGATGACGAACAAATACCAAGCAACAAGCAATGTAAACATCAAGAATGACCTGGATATCGGATTCAATCCCTTCCAGCGGTATGAGGCAGTGGTACCCTTATATATCAAAGCTCTAGAGGCCTCAGATAGGCAGTCCGGACCAATTTTCTACCAACTGCAGTGGAGACCCCTAATCCCTGTCCCCTCACCACGGCAGCAGCTATACAGACCACGGCATAAAGTAATTTCGCTTGTGGATCTTGCTGCTCTAGATTTGAGTTTACCCTAAACAAAGTACATGTGTGTCACACCCCTGTCATGGTCCACCCAGGCATTCCGGGAATATCTCATGACGACGAAAATGAAGATCAGTACAAAGAAATCCTTAATATATACCACTTGAAAAAAAAAAAAAAGAAAAAAAAAGAAAAGGCTAAGTGGGAATTGATCCTTCACGAATGATAAAACTGCTTCAAAGATGTAGCTCCGCCGGATACGCATTGCACCTCGTCGAATGTGAGCTTTCGGGGAAAAGTGCCGTCAGCAGTAACAACAGTGAAAAGCCCCTCTTCCTGCTTAGGCTTCTTCTCGTAGGCGACAGATTCTATTCGAGTGATCTTCTGCAAGTCAGCTCCCCTGGCGTCGAACGTAGAGGGAATATGCTCACGGATGAAGGCAAGGTCGCCATGCTATCATACTCTACCCCGATGTGCTGGTTCTCTGCAGCCCCACCTTCAACAGCATTGACATACCAGGAAGAGCGTTCCTGTCCGCCAGGGCTAGTCAGCTGGGCAACCCACAATCAGAGGATCTATGAATTACCTTCCAGGGGGCCATCTTGACGTTGCGTTCAGAGCCTCTACTGGGCTTCATTTCCCGCGGAACTGCAGACAGGTCGTGGCCTCCTTGTTTCCTGGCGCCCCAGCACGGAAAAATGTTGCCCAACCAAGACATAGCTGAAGGAAGCGTGCAGGAGACAATCTGAGAAGGATGAATCAAGCTGGTCTGTGCCAAATTGCGGCGTGCATCCAGGGACAAGGCTGTCATTTTTATAGACGTCGTGAGCCTCGCTTCACTTATCTCGGCATGTTAGCAGGGTAGAGGAGTCCTCTGAGCCAGCCATTTCCGGTCGTAAACAAAGGCTAGGTAGGATCTTGCTGATCCATAGAAATTGTGTACATTGGGGGTAAGTCTAAATGATAATCTAGGACAAAAAAGGCTTAACTTCCAAATTAATCACCACTGTCTAACTCTTATGCACCAGTAGTGTGTAGTCTGACTTAGCAGTGATGCTTGGATCTCTAGTTAACCTCAACTCAACTCAACTCAACTCACCTCACCTCACCTCATCTCACCTCACTTCACCATACTTCCCGCTTGGACCTCTAGCTAACCTCATTTCACCTTACTTCACCTCACCTCACCTCACCTCATCTTATCTCATCTTCACCTCGCCACGCCACACCACACCAAGCTAAACCATGGGTGCACGCACTTGATAATTCAAAACATGAAGGTACATCTATAATAACTAAAACTTCCTCGCTGGAGTTCTATCTGCTACTTCTACTCAGTTTTCCTTGCTATTCAGCTCGTCTCTGTTCTGTCTTGTCATGATTTGGCTTTAATTCTAATCTGTTTCTCTCTTATGCCGCGATGTCCCAAAAAGCGGCTACGCTAACAAAACATCAGATGCTGGTGATGACGGAGAGAGCTTGAGCAGAAGAGTCTGAACGCGAACCTGACAGATGACCGAGGCTACTATGAGGAAAGAGGGACAACCTTCCAACAACAAGAGGTACGAGGGACAGCTTTTGGTGCGGTTTTAGTTACAACGCTGAGGCAATCCTCAAGATGATGGATAATTCGAGTGTCCATGGAGAGGTTGGTGCTAATCGGGATCATGTATTTGTCCCTTGACTCTCAAGGTGCGCATTTGATACTTGTCAAGAGAAATACTACAGATCAAGACTTTCATGATCGCTATACGCGTTGTTACAGCTAGAACTAACACTTCTGACTGTAGGCAGAAGCGCTCCGAAATCATCCGAACGTTCATTCCTGATCATGTGACTGCTCCCGTTAGAGCCTAGAGTCGGATACAGGTCAGGTGCCCCGCGTGTGTGGTGGGATTGAGAGGTGGCATGGAGCCCTTTCTTGGGCAGCAAGCCCCTACTTCTTGTATCAACTTCTTCAACGGTTCTGTCAAGGATCAGCGATATTCCATAAATTTGCTCTATGCTGCTGATTTATTTTTTTATAGACCTGGTGAAATATTTTTGTTAATGGTTGTTCTACGAACCCGCGCAGCGAAAATTTTCTGACGTCAGGTAATGTTCAAATATCGATTTTTCCTTAACACTTCTAACCACTTGATTCTAGAGATACCATTTACACCTTTTGTATTTCGTTCGACAATTTCCTTCCTATCCGTCACAAATGGGCTCATCTCGAGGGGAGGAAGACAGAAGAAAATTGCGGGAGAATGCGATGATGCTAGTAACTATTTTGGCCTTCCTGATGATGTAAGTGCGTACTGACGGAGCTAGTTAACAGATTATAAAAATGTTCGTATTGCTCCTGGCGAAACTACCGGCGAAAACGACTTTAAGAATGAACAAGCCCCGAATGTCTGTGCGGTTGTCGTGGACAAAAATAGTGGTTTTGGATACGCTCAAATAACTGGCGGCGGCAAGGAACCAACGATCATCTATACCGGTCGCGGCGAAACCGGATATCAACTGGCAGATATATCTACTGGTCAGACCTGTATGTTGTATGGAGAGCCTACAGTCCTATATGTCTGTCCTCAGTAGCCTTGAACTCGTGGCGCAGTCTTTCCTTCTGTCTTTCCAACGCGAATCGGATCAGGTCCTGACACATCTCTCGAGATATTTCAATAACCGGCATCTCGTCATAGTCGTCTGGCACCTTGATTGTCAACGGCCCATGTGTTCTCGAATCACTTGTGAGGAAATCGATAAGATCACTTTCCTGCAAATGGGCGCGGTATGAAGAGAGTGCTTAGATATATTAGATTAGGTCAGAACGGAAGCTCCAATGAGATAACGTACAGGGCATGTTTGGCTTTCCTGGTAGGATATCTGGATATTGTATGAGGATCGCGGTCAATCCCTTTGGGTGCTCCACATTTTCCCACCAGCGTAGCATCGTTTCAAGATAATCGTCCGATTTCAGGCCACCAAGTGTTGTTGGATATGTTGATAATGCGCAAAGAATGAAGACCTCTGGACAGTATATCCAAAGTTCAGTGAGGATGGTATGTGCGCGCAATTTAGGCCCATTCTTGCCGATTGAACCACGTTCTAATTTTACAATTGTCGTGCATTTCTGTATAGCTCGTGATCGCTCGGTTGTGAGTGGATAGAATTTGTCCGAGAAACCGTTTCTTGCTGACTCGCATACGTCAATTAATTTTTGGTTGTTTGAGATGGACATATTTGACAGGGGGGACAAGGATTCCAAAGGAAGTGAGGTGGAAGCAAGGTGAAATAAGGTGAAGTGAAGTGAAGTGAAGTGAAGTGAAATAAAGTGAGTTGAGGTGAACTGAGGTGAATTGAGGTGAGGTGAGGTGGGGCCGGGAGGGGTCGGGTAATTGGTGCCCATCAGATATTCAGTCTCATTCTGCGGGCGAGCAACTAGTTGCGCTCGCATCACTTTCTGAAGCTCTCTGGATCCGAAGGCTGTGTTGCTGATCCAGTCAAAGTCCCGTGTCCTGCGAGGACCTGAACCCTTCATTAATATCTCCTGAACTTAAAATTCATCCGAGGCGTGACAGATCTGTGTCAAACTAAATTTATCACACCCCCTAGTGGCTATTGGCTTTTTGGCACACAATGCTGGGTCTCCCAAACAGATCTAGCACTGAAACGGCAGTGTCACCTATTAGCCAATTCAAGGCACCACCAACTTTCAGCGCCTATTCTCCCGTTCTGGACTTCAGTTTTCAGGTAAAAAAGGATTGCAGGCTTGAGGGCTTTTGTTTACGCACAGAGTGTACACCCCAGTTCACAATTGATTGGCTAAGAAGACTGCAAAATGGATGGTGACTCCATGCCGATGCTATCTTTTGCAGACTTGTGAATCGTAAAGGCAACCCTTGGCCGCCTGTTGCTTGCAATGGTGTGAAGCACAATCTGGTCTATCTTTGCTCAACTGTAACTCACACAGTACGACCTTGTAAAGTTCTCCCAGCGCCTGTATATAGATTTTCATTGGCATAAGGGTCCGTTGTTGAATGATGAGGTTCCACTAAACCCATACAGATCAGCTACTCGCTATCTAATTCAGTTTTAGTCCGCATTAGAAGCAACTACCTGTTGAACATGCCAGGAAATCATGTGTCAATTGCTGTAATCTTATTTCTTTTCGTGGCGTCTGCGGGCCTCTTTCGTTGGCACTTTACAATCAAAGTTCATCGGCGCTTAGGTATCACTAATGGTAGAGATTTTGAGTTCCTTCCGATCTGCTGTGCTTAACCCGCTCAGGCTCCGTACTCAGACTCAGGTGACATGGTGCCACGACTATCATCCTTTTACCACACCAAACAGTGCACATGCCCGTTGAAAAAAGTACTTTAAACTCCAAAGTTTGACTAGGACCTAGATATAAAACTAGAGTGATAGCCCGCAGAATTTAGAGATTTAATGGGAGTCCTAAGTCAACAATGAGACAGAAGTTTGTGGCTACTTCGATTTATGCAGGTTCGCAGAGGTCCTGCAAGCGAAGGTAAAAGCTACTGTGGTTTGTTCACACTGCGGACCAATATTCTGCTCAAGTAAAGGACCGTGCAGCCTCGGTCCGCCAATCGACATGGTGGGAATGCATTCAAGGGGCCCCTTGAATGCATCTTCGGCCACATCAGAAAAAACTGATGTACTTGGCCTAGTACGGCGTCCGATCCGGACAAAAGGGAAAAAACTAAAATACAGTGTAACTAGCTGTATACCGCCTTTTTAACCGCTTACTTTTATTAATCTAGCATCCGTACAGTTGTTTTCTTTTTGATTTCTTTCATAACTTCTTAAACTTTTCTTATGATGCCTCGTCCGTCTATTAATCTAGAGCCCTATCGGGAAGAGATCTCAAATCTTTATCAAACAGGCACTATCCCTGATTCTATTGCTGAGTTACTCTATAATCGATATGGTATCCAAGTTACATCTCGTACGATCAAGGCGCGCCTTAGCAAGTGGGGTATCCAGAAGCAAAACCGTACAGCATCAACTGATGAAGTACTACATGCCCGGATTAAGGTCCTTATGTATCAGGTTGGCCTTAATGAGGAGGAGATTCTTCATGTTCTCCAGTTAGAAGGCTTTAATATTCAAGCTCGTACACTAAAATATGTTCGGCAGCGCCAGGGATTCCTCCGCCGAACTACAAACACTATTGCTGATCAAGCAATTGTTGAAGGGGTTTTAAAACAACTTCGTACAGAGCTTTCTTCTGGTCAAATTGAAGGATATGGTATGAGAATGCTTTATCATCATTTTCGAAGCCAAGGGTTCCTTATTGCTAGGTATATTATATAATATATATATCTCTAAGAAGCTTGCTAACTTTATATAAGGGACCGGCTATTTTCTATGTATCGAGAACTTGCACCAATGGCTGTACATCAACGGTGGCAGGATCTCCAACGACATCGTGGAGCTTATCTTACCCCTGGACCTAATTTTATCTGGTCAATTGATGGATACCTTAAGCTAGCCCCGTACGGTATTGAGATATATGCAGCTATTGATGCATATTCTCGATATATTATCTGGATCTATGTTGGGATCAGCTCTCGTACAGCTGTAAGCGTTCTCCGACAGTTCTTAGATACTCTAGAGGTTACTCAACAACAGCCTCGCTTTGTACGATCAGACCGGGGTTCAGAAACGGTCCTGCTTGCTGAAGCCCAGCATAAACTTCAACAGTCTTTACATCCTGAGATTAATATTACAGACTGTTATCTTTATGGTACAAGTACTGCTAATCAAAGAATTGAGGCATGGTGGCTTCAATTAACTCGAGGATTATTACACCGATATAGGGCAAGTCTTCGTACATCTAATATTACTTTATATTAAGCTAACTAAAAACTAGGAATACTTCTATAGTCTTCAGGAAGAGGGACTATATTCAAAAGATCAGTTATCTGACCAGATTGCTTTATATGCAATCTATATGCCTATTCTCCGGATTCAGATTGTCTCCTTCGTACGAACGTGGAATAGTCATAACATACGAAAACAACCAAACCGCCTATATTTAGTCCCTGGAAAGCCTTTTATGAATTATAATTTCCCACCTACAGGTGTACAGAACCAGGGAATCCAGTTTGATATAGAGCTCTTTAAGTCTTTACAAGAAGATGTACGAGAATGGGGTATGTTCTTTACTTCTTTATATTATCTTTTACTAAATTTTATAATAGATGAAAATGAATACTTACCAGCTGAGACCTTTAATTGGACCCGAACTCAGTTATTAGAGCTTAATTTTGATCCTGAAAGCCCACCGAGTACTGCTGGAGATCATATTCTTACTCCATTTCGTACGATATATCTTGAGCTTCGAGCTAGGACTAAGACCCATATTCAGCAAGGATTTAGGCCTTTTCTTCAACTATCTCAACCACCAACAGGGGCTTTTAACTGGGATCCACAGATTAATCCTAATAATAAAGAAAATCTGGAAAATGTACGAGAAGTTGAGGTGGGGTATGACCAGGATCCAATTGAGATACAAGAAAACTAGGCTTATTCTAAGAAAATTCTTCACCGCTACTTTATTACTTTGTTTTTCTATATTTTATAAAGACTGTAGACCCTCGTACAAAGGGAAAATATAATCAAAAGTGAAAAAACCTTTTTATTATGTCTTTATTACCACCTTTTTGTGAGAGAACTGGTGAACGTCATGGCAATGCATTATCCTGTGGAATATGCTTTACTACAGTCTCACGTACTCATACAGAGTCTCGTACAGAGCCTATTCCAGCAGAGATAGAAGTACTTGATCTTACTACTTCATCTACTCCCTCTTCACCAAGCCCTCAAAAAGCTACTCACGTTTTTGCTGCCCCATCCCGGGAACGATTTAGCCACTATGATCGTACAGGAGGTGCTGAGGACCATCGTCAGGCTTCAATGACTCGTACGAGGAATCTACCACTAATGAAGGCTACAAGAACACCTCTTCAATTCTTTTTATTAAAGGAAATACAAACTGATGGAGTTCCCCAGCCTTTATCCTGCCAGTTACTTTGTATTTTTAAGCTTAATTCTTATTAATCTTATCACTAACTTTATCTAGGCAGTACATACGCACGCATTCTTCCCGCTACTGTTGACTCGTACAAGCATTTTATCCAGCTTCAGCTTCTTAAGGAACTGGATCCTAGAATGTTTACTGTACTGGAGTCAGATGATCTACGCCTTGCTCTTTATATCCAGTCATCTATACATCCAGTCTATCTGCAATACTCGCATGATGGTACGCAATCAACAAGCCAGATTCTAAAGCAATATCAGGAGAATGGCAAGAAAGATTGTACAATATTTGTGATTATTATACGGGCTGCATCTGATCCTGCACCTGCTGGGCCTAGAAAGACAAAAAGGGAAAAGAAAACTACAAAAGGAAAGGAAGTTATAAAGCCTGGATCTCGTACACAGGAGCCTGATATCAAACAAAAACCTGCTATACAAGAGCCTGATATCAAGCAAGAATCTACTGTACGAGGACTCACAAAGAAACGATCTTGGTCAGTAGCTCTAAAAGAGCTAGATGAGATATTAGCAGATGAAGACCAGGTAAAGCTGGAAGAGAACAAGGACTCAGATACTTTACCTATTCCAACAGAGGAACATGGTATTGCTTATCGTACAAGAAGGCGCCATATTATCCAACCTGAGGATGTTAAGCGTTCTGCAGAGTATGGTATTCCAATCTAGGCCTGCTCGACTGTCTGCTCGACTGTCTGCTTGAATTGCTGTACGCAGGCCTCAACGCCTGCTCGATTGCCTGCTCGATTGCCTGCTCGACTGTCTGCTCGACTGTCTGCTTGAATTGCTGTACGCAGGCCTCAACGCCTGCTCGATTGCCTGCTCGACTGTCTGCTTGAATTGCTGTACGCGGGCCTCAACGCCTGCTCGATTGCTTGTTCGATTGTCTGCTTGAATTGCTGTACGCAGGCCTCAACGCCTGCTCGA
>JOMC01000280.1:0-12348 GCA_000812125.1 Aspergillus ustus
TTACTCCATACCCCATGGGTTGCCTAATTAGGACCCAGAACCCACTGGGTTTTCTAGACCAGCAACCCAAAGCCGGGTTGGGGCGGGGTTTCTGGGATGGGTTAAACAACTCTAATAAGTAATGCCTTATTTATAAACTATAAAGATTAAAAGAGTACTAAAAATATTTTTATAAGATATATAAACGGCTAATTAACTAGTAAGTAAGTAAGTAATATATAATAATAACTTTAACTATTAAAGTAAAAATCCTAGCTATATCTAAAGCTACTAAACCAATATTCTAGTAGAAGTGGTTATTTAAAGCTATTAAATTTAATCCCAAATATTAAATCTTAATTCTATATAATAACTAATACACTACTAGCCTGCTTATTAAGGAGGCTCCCTAGAATTATATAAAGCTTTAATATATTAATATATAGCTAATAGCTTTATTAAAAAGTTTAAGTAAAGTATATTAATATTTACTATGTCCTAAGTATAGAGATACCTACTAATAGACTTACTAAGATCCTATTAAATTAAAAATACCAAGAATTTATAAAGATGCTTGGTTTAGTTAATATAAAAAGCTTTATTATAAACCAAACTAGTATCTTTATATATATAGCTAATAATTTAATAGATTAGGCCTATATATAACCTTACTAGCACTAGGGGGGTGTATTAACCTTTAACAACTACTAGTAAATTATTTTAATATTAAACTTACTATTAGTTAGCGCCTGCTTGGTTTTATTTCTAGATATTCCCTATATTATTTTTATTTCCTATTTAAGTTAGTTAGATCACCCCTATTCCTCATATATTTAGTGCAGTATCATAGCTAGATTTAAGGAATCAGACTATTAGGGAACCATACTAAGAGATAGGATACTATTAGCTAGTGGATCTGCCTTGTAAAGATATAGTATAATATAATATTATAATACTATATAGATTAGTAGATATTCTAACCAGCAGGTTAGGAACAGGCGCTAAGAATAAAATAGGACTATAGTTATAGCTATCCAAGTAATAGACTATAAGGACTATAAAAGGGATTATAGCTAGTAGAGCTAAAGGCTATATTAAATATAATAATAGATTAGAGTTTAAGGAGACTTATTTATATATATAAATAGTTTTATTTACTATTTATTATTTTTAGAATTAAAGCTACCCTACTTTTTAGGAGTTAGTTATTCTTTTTAGTTTATTAAGAAGCTCTCTTTTTTTCTAATTATTAAAATACCTTAGGCCCTCTAGGTCTTAAGCAAGATTAGTTAGACTTATTTAATAATAATGGACCCTTATTTTTTTAAAAGAGAAGAATATATCTACTATTATAAATAATACGACAAAAGTTACTTCCTTAGAAGGAAATATTATACCTATTAACTAGCTAATAGATACCTAAAGTATTAATTAACTTAAAAGGGCTATTAACTACTTAATAGCTAAGACTTAATAACTTAAGATATTTAAAGGGATTAAAGTAAATAAAACTAAAGTATTTAAAGGTAAGCACTATACTTTTAAAAGCTATTTAACTTTAATAAATATATATATTAAGATTAATAACTTAAATAAAGTGAATAAGTATAATAAAGTTATATTTATAGGAATATACCTTAAAGGATTAGTATTTATATAGTTTAAGCTATATATATAGGACTATAATATAAAAACTTTAGTAATAAGTAGAAACTTTTAACTAGAAGATCTTTAGGAATTATAAAAAGGTTAAAGTATAAACTATAAATTACTAAAGCTTTTAGAGACCTAGATACTAAATAAACTACCAAACTAAAAATTACTAACCTATAATAAGGAAAAATAAATATAAAATTACTAAGTTTTATTAAATTATATTAACTTATTATAGGGAGATAAGGTACTTATATCTAGCTATTCTACTACACTAAATAATAAAACTAAAAATACTTTTACCGTTATTAATAATTAATCAAAAAATTTAAAAGAACTTATTAATACTATATTATAAATTAAAAACTAGTAATATGAATAATAAATAGGTTAGTAAAAATAATACTAATAGTTTAGTGGTAATAAAAGAATTAGGTAAGATAAGGATAAAGATATAAAAATAAATATTACTATTACTACTAAAAAAAGGATAGATAACTAAGAAAGTAATACTTTAATAAAAAAAGTATTATAAATATAGAAAAAGTAGATGTATAAAAAAGACTATTAATTAAAATATAAAAAAGAATAGACTAGCTACCTATAACTCTTAAATTAATACTACCTTTCCAATAAATAAACCTAGTATTGTAATAAATAATAATAACAAGGTAAATAATATGGATTCTATTAAGAAAATCCTAGAAAAGGAAATAATATAATTACTAGAAAAAGCTAGAATAATTTAAAAAGTGCTTAGTAATAGCTTAGACTAACTTACCCTTGCTATATTTAATAAATAAATTAAAAAAGTAGCTAAAAACATAGACCAGATAGTTTAGGAAATATAAAAAACTAAATTAAAACTTATAGTATTTAGGAAAGAACTACTATAAAATAAAGTACCTTGGGTTGACGGGTTTCTATTTTTCCAACCCGACCCATTTCTTGGCGGGTTGGGTTGGGTTCGGGGCGGATTTACGGGTCGGGTCTAACAAGTCTACCCATGTGCCCCCATTTAACCCAATAATATATATCCTTACTTAAATAGGTAATAATATACATTGCCAAACAAATTATAGTATTGAATACAGTGATTTATTTATTATTAGTATATGTATGTAATAATAATATAGTAATTTATATCTTAACAACCTGTGGATTAGGCCATGTGTTTACGGCCCACGGGTTTTTATTTTTCTGACCCAACCCATTTCTTGGCGGGTTGGGTTGGGTTTGGGGCGGGTTTATGGGTCGGGTCTAACAAGTCTAGTTGTCGGCCTTGCCCTTGCCCAGGGTCTCAAGAAGGTGCGAAGGATCTTGGAACCCCTGGGATAGGCGCTGACTAGAGCACTAGGAAGGAATCCTGTTTGTTGTTTTCAATCGAGATGAGCACATCGACGCGCGTGGGCACGGATGGGCCATCTCACTCTGGGCGCTGGATGCGTTTACCTCGTGCTTCCCCGCCCGCCTGCTCGCCCGAGTCAGCGAAATCGAAGTCGACCCTACAGACGAGCGCAAGCAAGGCCGCGACTTTTCTATGTATAACCTGGTAACAGCTGAGAAGACCATGACCGTGAGCCTCACGCATCACCAACGCATCAACCGTGAGAAGCTGCGGAAGCTGCTCTGCGACGGCGTCGACGTGCAGTGGAACAAGACGTCCGACAGCTTCCAGGAAACAAAGCAGGGAATCCTTGTCAGCTTCAAGGACGGCAGCTCTGTCCTGGGCAGTCTTGTTGTAGGCGCCGATGGCGCACAGTCGATGGTCCGCAAGCAACTCTGCCCTGACACGCACGAGCTGCGCCAGCTGCCGATCCGCTTCCTGAGCACCCCGATCAAGCTGTCGCCAGAGGATGCGAAAGTCTTTACCAGCCTTGACAAGCTCATGTTGCAGGCCACACACACGCCATCACTGGCAGCTTCTTCTGGTTCGCGCTCCTGGACACGCCTGCGTTCAACGGGTCCGCGAACACATCCGATCCGCACTACAGGATCCAGCTGAACATCTCATGGCCGGTCAGGGGGCCGGAAGACGAAACACCGAGTACGAACGCAGTACGGATCGCGAAGCTGAATTCTCAGGCTGAGGCATTCGAGCCGCGATTTCGCAAACCCGTCATGAACATTCCCCACGACGCGAAAGTAGTCGAGATCAAGGTCCGCGAGTGGCCGGTCCTCGAATGGCCAACTCTCGGCGGCAAGATTACTCTCGCCGGTGACGCGGCGCACGCCATGACCATGTGTACGCTTCTCGTAACCCCGTCCTCTTCATATAATGTACAAATACTGACATATCTTAGACCGCGGGGAAGCAGCCAACCACGGAATAACAGATGCAAGGGTGCTGAAGGAGAATCTAGTGAAAATATGGGCTTCTGAGGGGCTGATTACTCAAACGCAGGCCCTCGAGGCCTTTGAAGCTGAGATGCGCCCGCGGACCTTGTGGTCCGTGAACGCAAGCAGGCAGGCCTACTTAGACTCGCACGACCATGAGAAGATCAACAAGACGAGTGGACTGGTGTCTATCCAGAACGCGAACAATGTGGCTATTCAGATTTCGGTTGTTCCTGCGCAGGAGGTGCAGGCGTAGGGGCACCTTCTGTAGAATCTATGCCGTATGTTCATTAACAGTCCACTATAAAATCGATTTGTCATGAATTATGATTTGTACTCCTGCTGCATAATCCAACAGCGATGCGAAAGGTATGGTATTGGCTTGGCCCCCCTCTGCCGATTTGTCCCACAAGCCTCGCCCAAGAAACCAAAGCATCAAAACGAGAACTGAAGAACGAGGTAACAGGCAAATTGAAAACATGAATGAGGCCATTGCACGGATGACAGCTATACATATTTCGCATGTAGACTCTGGTTTGGCTAGCACAAAGATCACTGTAGAGAGGAATACTCCCAGTTCACAGGCACCTGAATGGGACTTGCCTGTTAGTCTAACCTTCTAGATGTATTGTACAAGCGCAGATATCCATAAAAGCCAGCTTTATTAAACCCCATACTTCTGTGTCAAAGAGTTTACCAGCTAATGTGGCCACTTAAGGGTCGTCTAATGTAGCTAACAGTCACTTTATTACATACAAAGAATCCAGAGAACAATCCAGGCACAAAGAAATCGTTTGCAATAAATGAACATAAATAGAGTCTATCTACCAATTCAATCCCCCGTTTTTCTGCAACGAGAACCCTTCTGTACTATAATCAGATTCCGTGGAAGCAACACCTTATACATTCATACATCATGTGCAGAGCCAAAAATACCAGCTCCTGCACAAAATGCGGCCGTGTTTACGCCCCCGCAGGGTTGGACGACTGCACCAACTGTCCCGCCAACATCCCCATGTGGGCCGACCACGGTGGGGCTCTGTTGTGGCTTGAGAGCTGGGGGAATCCGTCGAATCACGATGTTTCCTATACGGACAACGGAGCTACCATGACCAGCCGGGTGGATCATCTGACAAAGGAAATGGAGCAATATACCCTCGAGGACGACCAGCGGGGCAGTGGACCGGAGACTGCAGCAATGGATCTAATGGAGATCGAGCGGAGGCTTGCTGAGGAGGGGGAGATGGTGGACAGGATTCTTGAGGAGATTACCGAGGAGGAAAAACGCCGTATCGATAAGGATATCTCGCGGAGAAAGTTAAGTGAGGATCAGGGGAGAGCAGTGAAGGCTGTGTTGGGGAAAGTAAAGGAGAAGTCAAAGGCAGATTCAAGGATGAGGTTAGACGGGAGGAGGCGTCTCCTTAACCGGGTTAGTAATGGGGAAGGTGGCAATAGGTAGGGTTTAGTCTACACTCAGCATGTAGTTGTTGGAGTCTCGTTTAGTGCTCTCTCTACAAGCGTACACTTCGATTACGTCTTTTTTATTTAGATATCTAATCCACTTGAAAACCACTACCTTCTCTAAGTTCGATCATTAGCCCATGATGGGAATATAGATGTTGTTATAAGGGAGGGTTGGGTTGCCACCGAGATTGGCATGGGTCGAGGCATGGAGCTACTCCGGCTAGGCTTATCTTTCTTTTAATCGATGTAAGGATAGTATCTCTTCCAGTGCCAGGGCGTTATCTCTCTAGGGATCCCATGCACAGGTGTGAGTGACGTTGCATCTATGACGCGAGCCGAATGGCTCCTCTCGGGTAACCACAGTGTACAACTGTCGTCAAATAATTCCTGAGACCGAACGGTGGAGATGTGTAAGGTAATATCCGTGGAGGACGAAAGTAGCAAGTGGACAGACTGGCATTATCGGGTCAGAGGCGTATAAAAACACAAGGAAATGAGAGCAACAGAAAAATAGAATCTAGATTCAGATCCATCGATCCTACTCTACGTCCGTATAGACCGCTTTTCCCCTCCAGTGCTTCCTGATGATCAAGTGCAGCGAAGCCACTGGGCGAAAATACAAAACTAAAGACACGGATACTCCCTGCCTCAAAGCGCATATTTGAAAAGCGGCGACCTATCCCCCATGAGCTGCAGCTCCTCATCCGAATACCGCTGATAAATCTCTTCCCTCCCAATCCTCTCGTTCCTACGGTTAACATGCCAGAACCTTGCCTCGAGCACCAAACTCGCCACCATCCCCGCCGCGGCGAACGCAAACGAGCTCCCAAAGCCCGTGGGGTACTTGGGCGCCTCACGCTCGAGGTAGATGAACGAGCCCACGAGGCCACCCATATTTCCCACGCTGATCATAAATGCAATGCCCATCGCCTGCTTCCTGGCGCCGGCGAGGTTGACCGAGGTCCACGTGTTGGTGCCCGGGATGACCGGATACACGCCAATGCAGGCCAGCACGACCGCGAAGTAGCACACGGGGATGTTGCCCTTGATATCTTCGGCGAAGGCGAATAGAATGGCGAATGCGGTAATTACGAGGGCCTGTCCGCTGACGATAACCGGCATGCGCCAGCGCAGTCTATCGGCGAGGAGGCCAAAGACGTACGCGGATATCGCGCCCGCGATGTACGGCGGCATCGTCAGCAACTGCGCATTCGCAGACGTGTATCCCATATTCTTGATGATCTGGGGCAGCGAGAATTTCAGCCCGTAGTTGGGAACCGTGTTGGACCAGAAGTTCAGGATCTGCATGTACAGGTGCCAGTCGGTTACGACCTGGAAGAGTGTTTTCCAGTCGAACTTGCTGGGCTTTTCATCGACGACGATGCGGCCTCGTAGAGCCTGTTTGCGAAGTATCAGGTACCGGATCTCATCCGGTTCGAGCCATTTCTCGGAGAGGGCAGGCGAATCCGCGAGACAGAAGTAGCAGACGGCTGCGAGGGCGACGGTCGCGGCGCCTTCGATGATGAAGATCCAGCGCCAGCCGGAGTAGCCGCCGACTCCGTCCATCTTGGCGAGGCCAAATGCGAGAAGGCCGGAGAAGGCACCTGCCAGAGCGCTTGCGGTGTAGAAGAGGCCGATCCTGCTTTGGGTTTCTTCTGGCATGTACCACTGCGTGATGAGCCACACGGCGCCGGGGAAAAAGCCAGATCTGTCAAAGCGTTAGAGATAGAGCTAGTTATTATAAAATAGGGAGAGGCCCACTCGAATATACCGAGCAGCACACGGACAGCGCAGAGGGCGGAAAAGTTCTGGACGACTCCGGTTAGGGTTACCACGATGCCCCATAGAAGTGTCAGGAGACCCAAATACATCGACGGTCTCTTGAATCTAGCGAGTAAAATGTTGCTCGGGACCTCTAACGGATGGAAACGCGTTGGCAAGATGGCTTCATGGCGGGTTGAATGCAGTCAACATACCGAATAGTGTATATGGAACGAAGAAAATTGCGAGGGCAATATTATAGTCAGTCCCAGACATGTTGAGGTCAGTCAGCATGCCCTCGATCTTGGCATTTCCTACCAGTTTAGTCAATCCACGGAGTTCCCATAGGATAAATATTATGAGCGGGCGCATACCGATACTTGCTTTGTCGATATAGGAGACGAGGTAGAGAAAAGCCAACAGCGGGCAGAGACGCCAATCGATCTACCCGTACGTACACATGGTGAGCCTGACAAACTTCACGACACACGCACAGTATGATTCACTGACCTTGCGAACGCACCTTCTTCTCTGCTCTTCGGAGAAATTGGCGAGAAACTGAGCGTCATCAGCACTGAGCCCGCTGCGCATGTACGTTTGCTCGAGGCTTGGCGCCGCTTCGAGATTTTTCTCAGCAGAGGCATCCTCAACGTGCGTCACACTCGACCGCTTAACAGGAGCCATAATGGACTGCGAGTTGCAATTGAGGCAATTCTATCGCATCACTAGAAGTGTCCAACCCGCTGTGGGCATTTATATCCACGCCTCCAAGCCGCCCAGAACAGCCAAGGTAGGCCCCCGCATCCAGCTACTCCAATACCAAAAGATCCGAGTCCTTGCGGGGTAAGATAAGCTCCCACAAAAATCTCTTAGCCGATCGCAAGATGCCTTTATGGGAAACCGCCTCGAGATAATTGGCGGAAACCGCAGTTCCGATTGTATACTGCCTTTACAAACCCGCCACCGAGACGACTCCATCAGCCGAAACACAGCCGAGAAAATGGCGCAGCGCGCGACTGGTGCGCTGCATCGGTGTTGCTCCGTCCCGCCATCGTGAAGGAGCCTAGGAGAATTGATGGGGGCTGGTATTTGCCGGCTGAAGGCACGGAAGGCTTCTTATGCAGCCACGGCGGCGGTGCGACAACTCGCAAGATCATCGTCTGCTTCCAAAAAATCCCAGCACGCCGGCACTGGCTCAAAGGTTTGCCCTTTATTCTCACTAGCCTGCTTTAGAAGTAACCAGATCCTTCAGGAGAGTAGTCACATATCTGCATTTGCCCGCACTGGAAGCCAAGAAGAGGTCCCCCTGTCCACTGCTTGACTGGTGAACACGACACGGTTAAGGATTCTCAAAATCACAAACAGAGATGCCACGCGGTTGGAAGCCCTGTGGAGAACATCCTACCTTCAGAATCGTCGGTCTTTGCCGATCGGGCTCTAATTGCCACAGCAAACGAAGGAACAAACCAATGGCGATTGTCGATTTCAAAGACCAAAGACACTCCACTCCGTCTGGTAACTAATTACATATGTAACCGGGCCTGTCCCAGTGCTCATGGCCAAGAGGATCGGAGACGTTGAACTTTCCGGAATACTCTTCCCCACAATGTGTGAAAACCATATATTACTCGTAGAGACAGCGGAATGGCTGATTCTCATTCCAGGATACGTTTAAACACAACCAAATCGATCGCAAGCTGGAAACACGGTTGCTGCAGGCCCCAAGCCTTCATGGTCCTTGATATGAACTAACACAAACACACGCAATCAGCGATATGATAGCGAAGCGCTCTTTCGGGTCCAGCCGTACACAACCTTAAAAGCGAATCAAATCCAAGGCTTAGGGGACTCCCCCCAAAAAGGGAGAAAGGCAAACTTCGTGCCACAGTCCGAACAATACAGCTCGTGGGGCGGACTGTTTTTCTTCGGCCCATTCACGAGGACATCAAGCATAAACTCCGCGCAGCGTATGTTGCCGACAAGCGCATTCTGCACCAGGTCGTCCAGCCCAGAGTATTTTCCGCAGCACCTGCATTGCTCGCGGTCCTGCCCCATAAGGGTGCCCCGGAGGTCGATCCTATCGGCTGTTGACAGAGTTAGCAATTGGAAACCGCCGACCAAGTGGAGAAACATTGCAAGTACTTACTGGTGCATGCTAGTAGCGCTGCGATACGGGCTCGTTCCTTTTGGTGTGAGGATCCAGCGGTAGTGGCCTTCGGGGGTAAGTTCGGAAATCTGGGGGTCCGCGTTGGATTGTACGGCGAGAGTCATCTTGAAGCGCAGTCAATATCAGATTTATATCTCAACGAGGCAGAAAAAGTAGCGTTGAGGAAGAATTAAGAGTACACGAAAAGTTTTCTTGGCGATCCACTCTGTCTTAGAGGTCGAGATATCAGTGTACTATCCGTGGAGATGCTTCACGGAGATGAACTCGGATAGCAAAGCCTATAGTCAAAATTCCAATAGATGATTTCACTGTGCAGCGAATCTTAGTTGCGTTGGCAATGGTAGACCAATGTCGACAACGTGATATGCAGCTTGTGCTGACACTCCTGGTCTTGTGGCATTAGAAAACACGCACTGCCACCTGGCGTGGCCATCGAGAGGATATCCGCAATGCTTGACTATGACATGATCACCGTTGTCTACCTAACATGTCTTCCCTGGAGCGCAAACAAGACCCTACCATTCATAATGTGCTGGGTATCCCGCAAGAGCTCATATGACAGAGCCCCTGACCACGGAATCTACGCCGCCCATGCCATTCACTTAACCCCTGTGCGTTTATCAATTTGCCTCAAGATCGTAAGCATGAAGCAGCTACGTTTTCCAAGGGCAATGGTTTCCGGCATACTTCGGTCGGGCACTGTCGCGATGACGCAGTCTGAGACTGTTCGTGTGACTTTGATGCAGCTTTATCAGTGATATGATGCCCCTCCTCCCTCTCCCCTCAAGAAGTATACACCCCATCCCTATTCAAAGGTTTGTGCACAGACCTCTCTTTCTTCAACTGAATGTCCACTGTTCAGTCACTCTGGCCATGGTTTAGGTACTAAGCTCCCACTATGCAACGCAGTGACGTCGGGTCGAGGCAAGTTCGGTCATCGAAAGATCGCTCGCCGAACTAATGGCCATGCTCTTGTATTTCGGACCATGCTGAGTCTATGAATGGATGGAGTTTCATTCCGAGGCAATTAACAGCTGAACTCTCCGTCCGAATTCATCACAGCTCGATGGCCTCGTGAGACCATTCGATCGTCAGCGACGTAGCCCCGATACGAGAGCACCACTTACAAGTTCATTAAGTAATGTTTTGGCTTCTTTAAAGTGTAGTAGTTATAAGCAGCCTACCTTGACCATTGAATTTGGATAGTTTGGATAGGAGTAAGCAGTCTTAGCTCATGTATTCACTACGCTGACATCTTGCACAGACTGCAAATTAAACAGATTAGAACCAGCTTCGCCAGGGCCGTATATTTCTAATCGAGTAGCGTACACAGGTGCTGGCTGCCAACGAAGATAGTTTGTAGGGAAACCTGCGTCGGACAAGCCTTTTCAAGGGGGGGGCGCGAGAGGGTGCTGGAAAAAGCAATTTCCTGGAGGGATGGCTTATTTTCACACCGCAGTATGTATGCTATCGGACTGATCATCAGATGTACGGCAATGGCAGATTAAGATCGGGCTTGTTAGCCTGGGTGTATAGACTATTCAGCTGAGGATTCAGTGCACATTTGAACAGTGAGCAACCCACATAAAGTCGTTGAGTGGCCCATGGATGGATGGGATCTCACGCGGGGGTGTCAGTGTACGGCGGAGGCGGATCAGCTGCTTTCATGAACACCTCATCTCGGACCCTGCGGAGGTCCCTCTGAGCTTCTTCTAGATGATCCGCCGTCTCCTGAACCTCCGTCTGGAGGTGCTGTTCGCGCGACCTTGTCTGTCGAAAGGACGAAGCAAGATGTTCCTCCGCAACCTTGACCTGGCCGAACGAATCGTAGATCATGTTAAGATAATTCATATTAAACATAATGTTATCGCAAAGGATCCCACTTATCATGTCAACTTGTACGATGTCCATGCTCGGGAGGCGAGGCACATTGGGGTCTAGATGACGGGCTTGATCAACCAATATCTGTGTCTGGCTGACCTTTCGCTGGGCATTCGATAAGCTGTTTTGTTTTCGAAAGTCTGCCAATGCTCCCCCAAACCCCAGCATGTCGCGCTCACAGCTCTTTTGAGCCTCGAAAAGATAAAGCAACGCTTCCTTGATGGTGACCTGGGCCTTGGCGAGACATTGAAGTGCTCTTCGTCGGTCGCTGAGCTCCTTACTTAGTCCGCGATGGTGACTCCTGGCAAGTTTGACAGCTTCTTCCTGCGCGTCCTCTTCAGGAAATTCCGCTGTCCGTCCGCTAAAGAGCCTCTCGTACATGGTTTCTAATTCATCCTCCAGCTTCGACCGTTTGGCGCATGCAGCCTCAAGATTCTCCATGTCCTGCTTAATCTCGCGGCTCTGCACCTCAAGCATCTCCCGCTGGGCCTTCGTTTGATTCTCCTGCTCGAGGGCACTGTAGTAGCTCCTCATCTCATCATCTGCCTTCTCTTCGAACTCGGCGCGTTTCCCGCTCGCCCTGTACATCAGCCGCCGCATTGTACTGTCTCGATACTTCTCATGTCGTTCACGGCCCATTTTAGTGCATTTTCTGACCTCCTTCAGCCTGTGGTCTATATCCGTGATCTGCCGATTCAGATGTGATAGAAACGCTTTGTGCGATTCAAGAGCTTCGGGTGCATCTTGAAGGGCGTTAAGCTCGGCGAGGATCTGGCCATGTCGTTCTTTTGCGCTGGCAATGTTATCATAGAGCGACATTGCGTCTCTTAATTCTTGCAAGCAAAAGGTGGGGGAGTGCAAGTTGCGGTCGGAGCGATTGTTTGGCGGGGGAGGGGATGGTCGACGTGCTGATGACGACATGACTCGACTATGTATACAATGCACCTCTGTCTCAAAAACACAGTGCACTGCTCAGCCCTTTACAATGCAGAGCACTACAAATTTGTAGCATTGATAAGAATGGACTAGAAGCCAGTTACATAGCCCAGGTCGGCACTGTAGCTGCTTTGCAGGCAGTAGACTTGTGTCAACCTTTAATGACCGCT
>JOMC01000283.1:0-13687 GCA_000812125.1 Aspergillus ustus
TAGGGTCCTATGCGTAGTAGTCTTAGCTCCTTTAGGCGCCGGGGGCGGCGGCTGGAGAAGTTCGTCTGCCACATCAGCCATAAGTCAGCCTTAGGACACAAATACTGTATACTCACCAAATAACCCCCCAACCATGTTTTCAAAGCATCCTAAAATGCTGCCTCCGCTCCAAGTAATACTGTACACAGCTCTCTCGAATCAGCATTTTCCAAGTTTAACTGTGTGCCCACCTACATTTTCCATCCCTACATTTTTCTATGGTAACTGATTCTAACTAGATACAGTACAGTACGAGGATGAATTCCAAGCTCAATCATATCCTTTGTGTGGCATTCCATCTAATTATAGCATTGGCTATCTCAGTCGACCTACCTGGAGAGAAATGCAGATGCCTTATTGGCGACTTAGACCCTGAAGTTGTCAATCCGGTGATTGTCCGCACCTGTACCCAGTACCTGATCAAGAGCAACCAAAAGGTTGGCTAGCAATCAATCTGGTTGCCGGATGCCTATGGCTGAAGAAGGATAAGGCAAATTCCTCGCTTTTTGGATTGATTTATTCTGAAGCGTGAAACAACGCAGACAGTACATGTACACTGAATGGTTTCATTTAAGCTGACCCCTCGCTAATAAAGCAATACATATGCAGGCTATGTACCTAAAACTATGTGTATCTCCCGTGTATGTATCTCTATTGTACATGATCCCATTTCTTACGGGCGAACTTTAAGCCTCACGTAGGGGCCTATGGTGGCCGTTTGCCTTTGGTTCTGTCTTTGCGGACCCTTTGGTCCGCAGCTATGAAACCTTTGAGATGCTTCTGCAAATTCCAGTACAGCCTTCACGTGGCTGATGTACAGTATGTATCCTACTGTACTATAGTGTAGCAACATGAGCAAGACCAATTGAGGAAGTATCTCCTCCCAAAAATGACTCCAACATCCATAGCGACCATTAATGTAATATTCCGGTGCACAATAACCGTGCAGTTTAAAGACGTGAAAAGAACCTAGATGTATTGAAATGAAATGGCTTGCCTATCTGACGACGTACAGTACAGTACACAATGTATGCTGAACAGTAATGTACGCCAAATACAGCGCAATTAGTTCAGCCTTCATGGTTCCTGTTCCTGTCCACCAGCCTATTAGGTGATGAATGCATTCTTGCCCGTCCCTCGACCTAGGAATCGTAAAAATGAACCCTTCCGCAAGCCAAAAATCACGGATCTGATACGAGATTAATGGGGCCTTGACCTCGCACCAAATTTTGCCGCATGTTCAGCGAGATACTTTAGACTAGGGGTTCGGTGGAGGACTGCGGTCTTGCTGTTGTGCGAAATCCTGGCAAGTTTTGAAGATTGGCCTGTGGCATGTGCGTAGCTTTCATGAAGTTAGCGACGTACTTGGTTAGAAGCTCAAGCAAATTTTAGCCTCGTGGCACATACCACTTGGAGATCTAATTCTTGAAATAAATTCGATTCGGATGACTTGAACACGATACTTCGTTCCCCAGAACAGACCACTACCCAGACTGGTACCCCGAGTTGACTCAACTCGGAGCACTTCCTGAAGATGGTGTTTCGCCTGCGGGTCGCATTGCGGACGCCCAAAACTGGGCTGGCGTCGTTTCTCATTAGGTAAGGAAGGGCACTGTCCTAAGGAATGGGATTAGGACGTCCAAAGGCCTCTTCCTTCCCGATGGCTGAACTTATACTTGAGCCATATTTGTGCTTCAAGGCAAGGCGGTCCGTCTCTAAAACTAGCGCACCACCAGTGATGCGCTTAGCCGTTTCCGGAAAAACATATGTAGTGAGGAAGTCGAAATCAGTGTCACCCCTCCAGAGTCTTCTCTTTCTCTGATTCAGTGCACACTAGACTATAAATGGTACAGGGTGGATCGAAATTGGTCTGACCCATAAACACATGGTTGTTGCTTTTCCTTTCCACCCCGATGCCAAGCATTCTAGCGCCATAAATATCTTGGAGTTTCCTACTCCGGAGTACAATGTCTGACCAATCTCATGGCGTCTGCTTTTAAAATGATTATGTAATAATATATAGACTCAAGTTTTTCAATTTAACCAAAAAAGCGGGAAGTGGGCCAATGAGAACTTTTTTTCATTTCTTTGAAGGTCAGACCGATTTCGAGAACCCTGTAAGGTTGGAAAATAGAGCTAATTACATGCAGTTTCCGAGCCGTTAATTTGGCGCTTTACCGTTTGGGTACAAATTAGAGTTTCTAGAGAAGAAAGAAAGTATGTTGGGGGGTGACACTTGATTTGACTTCCTCTGTACAGTACAGTGCAAGTGAACTGAAACGATTACACTGGCTCTCTTTTGCTATGTACTGTAGCACGATACAGCTGAGCGGTTGCTCCTTGCCGTTTGTTCCTTCCATCAGTTCTCAAATTTGGGGACTTCGTAGAGATTACTGTAACGACAATGGTTTCAGTACCGCAGATTAATCTATGTACATAGGTACCATGAATCGCGAAATATTAGCGATAGTGGTATCTCTCGTATACATAAGACAGATAGTATCTCATTCAAATCAGGGATTGACTGTAGACCCGAGAAGGTCGGCCAAAGGGAATTGACGCGGCTGTCAAGCACCAACGCACCGATTTCGTATGTATAAAAAAGAGATCCAGGAAATGAGAGGACTTCTCCTTTAAGGTTTCTGAAACAAAAAATGAAACTTAAGAGGTGACATTAGTTCTGACTCTCCCTGTACAGAGTATGCATGATTCGCTAGTACAGAGGAAGTCGAAACTCGTGCCATCCTCAATATGCTTTTTTTGTTCACCAGAAAACTCTAATTTGTAGATAAATGGTAAAGCGCAAAAAAAAGGCTTGGCAACAGCATATAATTGGCTCTATTTGGGAACCTTATTATTTCAAGTCTAGTATTAACTTAATCAAAGAAAGAGAAGGCTCTGGACGTGTGACACTGGTTTCGACTTTCTCATACCGTACCAAGAGATTATGTCATGCGTCTTCTTGATATGACCCAATACGCTAGTTCTGCAAAAACTTGGACGCCTTCAAGCTATGATGCAAGTAATATTAAGTCGTTCCCTGCAGAGCGCTGCGGGTTATAAATACCTTCTCTTTTACCTGTTATTGACACAAGCACCAGTGCAATCAATCATGATGGAGCTTTTCAAAATCCCACGTGATATCTGGTTAAGCATTAAGGACTTTTTGCCTCCGGCAGATGTTGAAAACATCCTACAGACCAGTTCTATCATCTGGGAACAGATCTTCAAAGACACTAGTTGGCTAGATTTTGCCCTAACATTTAATCGATGTTCCCCAGTCCTTATCGGCCATAACATGAGCGCCTATCGCCCGAGGAAATCATCAAGCCGTCTCTACCTTGCTCTAATCGCACAGGATCATTCAGGTGATCTTAGGTACGAAAGTGAGAAGTTCTTTGCCTCTCTTCAAGGCAAATGGGAATACGACCAGACCAAACACGAAGTCCAATTTTCATCTGGCATAACCCTGAATGTTTATGATGTTATAAATTCTCATGAAACAGCAAAGCTACCGTTGGAGAAAGTTTTTACCAACACAAGGAGGGGAGTTCATTCCGAATACTGGTTGGTGGAATGGCCCTGCCTGCAAGGGTAGGGATATAAAGAAGGGCTGCATGCTTACACTTCTGAATGAGGATACAAAAGTCACCTATGTCATACTCCCAAGCCGTCCGAAAAGTAAATTATGGGCAAGGATGGCACCAAGGCAACTATAGCGAATTTATAGCCGTCCTGATAAGCGGGACCTAGCTCGGTCAAAACCACGTTACAACTGCTCATGTAGCCTCATGAGCGGGTAAAATATCAGAGCCCCTTGAAGAAGCTCATAACTGAGAGGGAATTATCGGTCTATGATAGCCTGTATGTACATACAAGGAAAGTCGAAACCAGTGTCACCCGTCCAGAGTCTTCCCTTTCTTTGATTAAGTCTGCACTAGACTTGAAATGGAAAGGCTGCTAAGATAGAGCCAATTATACACAGTTGCCAAGCCTTTTATTTTGCGCTTTACCGTTTCTGTACAAATTAGGGTTCTCCGGAAAAACAAAAAAAGCATATTGGGGGTGACACTAGTTTCGACTTCCTCTGTACACAGTTCCCCCTGGCAGAAGCCCTGAAGACGATGAACCTAGCACGACTGCAGGCCCTGGAAACCATTGACCCGCGGCCTCAACCACCGTGGCAGACACCCGCTTTTGTGGAGATTGATATTGAGCCAGACCGAGATAGAGCCAAAGCCAAGCCTTGGCAAGACAGAAAGCTGTCTCTATCACAGTCTTTTCGGATGCATCAGGTCAACGCAACCATCTTGGGGCCGCGGCAGTAGCCCTAGACCAGGATCACAAGGTCACCCGATACCGGAAACTCTGCATTGGCTCAATTGAATACTGGTCAGTATATGGAGCGGAGCTCATGGCAATATACTATGCCATTAGCCTCATTCTCAAGATAGCGACAGAAGACAGAGATACCCGAGCAGGTAAACAGGAACCGGCAACTATCCTCAGCGATAGCATGCCAGCACTACAAGCTATCTCAAATTCATGGAACAAATCAGGCCAGAGGATTATCCAAGCGATACGGCAATCAGCCCAAGAGTTAAAAGTGCGGGGCATCCCACTCCGTCTTCAATGGGTCCCAAGGCACTGCGGTGACCCAGGAAACGAGGCGGCGGATCGACTGGCCAAAGAAGCAGTTGGACCAGATCAGGAACACCCCTTCCAGCATCTGCTCTCGCGGGAAAGGGGGTATATCCGCAACAAAATCCAGACAGAATGGGAACAGGAATGGAAGGCCTCCAAGAAAGGCGGCCACCTCCGCCGGATAGATAAAGATCTACCCTCAATCCGCACCAGAAGAATGTATGGCTCGCTACCACGGAATCGAGCCTACTTACTCACCCAACTCCGAACCGGTCACTCATGGCTAGCAACGCATGGTAAACTACATGGTTTTAGAGAAGACAACAAGTGCGAATGTGGAGCGGTAGAAACAGTGGTCCACGTCCTGGTTGACTGTCCGAGGCTAAAAGTCATACGACAAGAGCTACGGAGGAAAATCGGGACCGCATTCAATGATATATCAAGTATGTTGGGCGGAGGATCTCAAGGTAAGAAAGGTACGGAGAATGATATGCAAGACGGTAGCATCCTAGGTGCAGTACTGGACTTCGCAGAGGCATCGCAGAGATTTTGTAGCCGCGCGCCACAGGGCCGCTGAACAGAATACCAGGCATCTTGGCCACCACAGGCCGTGACGAGGCTCTAAATTCGTCGGGAAGTAATGGCTTACTGTACATAGATATAGACATAGGCAGGGATTAGATAGTGGGCTCCTGCATATCGCTTCGGCGAGAGGTCAGGGTATGAATACACCACCACCACCACCTCTGTACACGGTTCTGCGCCATCACGGTCGTCCAAATGGCTCACTGAACAGCCAAAATTGAATATTTTGCCGGAATACTCATCAAAGCTCCCCTATTTAGTATTATCCCCTTCTTCCCCAAGGACTCAGTTCGAGCGTGCAGTATGATGGCTATGGGGTAGATTTGGGATTAGCTGATCCAATCTACTGGTTGGGCCTGATATTGATCGGCACGGCGGGACCTTATCGTGTTCATATGATTTCCTATAGAATCTGTATTAAAGACATTTGGCTACGTATAATAGCATTGGTTGATCACTTAAATATATAATCGCACAGGCGGTATTAATGATGGGGATGGTTCTAAGAGCATTCCTTATCTTGCGCTGCCATCTTTACCTAAAGTCGACGAGTTTGATAGTCGGGTCCGCCAGCCTCGCTCTCCGAGCTGCACACTAGGCGTGGGGTAACTACAACTAAGATCTGGAAGGGTATATTTCTTGTGGCAGGTTAATCGCCTCATAAGAACACCTGCAAGATGTATCCTTTGACTGATTCATGATACAGTACAACCTCTGCCTTCCTTTCTTTCTTGCGCCACGGTTTGTGTATTTGTTTTTGTTGTGTACCGCTGCCCTCGAAGAGTTGACATCAGTCCCAGTATGAGCCTGCATGATATGCCCTATCTCATATATGGAAACTTCTCTGCGATCGAAAAGCTCCTCGGAGAAATTCTCAGAGATATCCTTATCTTCTCTCATGAGTGGAACCTGGTCCGTGCATCCAAGGCTATTGAAGAGAAGACCGCAGGGGAGTCGGTCTACCAAATATTCCTTTTTCAGGCATTCTGGGCTTATCCTGGCGGGTGGATCGAACAGCTACCGCCCCACATTCTACCTTATTGGTATCAGCCGCTTTCGGCTAAAGAACAACGACGACTGCAAGTTAGCATCATTCATACGACGTGGTTCAATGTCGATCGATTGAGCTCGATGATGCCTGTTTTCTACAACGCAACCCTTCAAGTCGCATTGGGTCATACTGTCAACATTCCCTCAGAACGCAAGACGTTAGCCGTTTCAGATATAGATGCCTTGGCAGACGATGAGACATATCTGAATTTAAACCTGCATATAGTCCCTAAAGTCCTGATGTATGATATACCTAGGGCCATTTTATTCAAACCTTGGGATAAGGATAAAGTAAAGCTGCTGATCACAATCTATCGGAATCTTTATTATTCGACGTTAGTCCAGGAAGTCACACGACCTTTACTCCCACCAAGAATCTATTTCGAAGCCATGCACGAAGCTCTCAAGGAGCAAGAATTGCGTGCTTTTATATATATCCTTTTGACTTTCAAGATTACAGAAACAAGGCACAGATACATCAGCCCTGAGCCCGTTCTGCCTGCATCCCTCTACAGAGTTGCATTGAACCAGAACCTAAGTGATGGGAGATATCTGACTGTCTTGCTCCTTATTAGCCCTCAGTCCTTACCTGATGATACACTTTTCTATAGCTGGGCCCTTCGGCGAGGAGCTCACGATGCTGCTGGCGTGAGAGACCTGCAAACGATACGATTAAATCAAAAGCAGTGCTTATCGATTTTACTGCACCGCAGCGTGAAGCTACTTCTGAGGAGATTTATGGCCTGGCGGGATGCTGTTCATTATCAAGATCTTGTTCAGCAGTTTCTAATCTAGCAGCCCGATGTTGCGCTTGGGTGGCACGATTTTTCCAGCTCCGGAAGATGGGATAGCATCGCATCGGAGTCACGCCTAGTACTGCATATGATTGAAGACCGTCACTTTCCGGAATTACAAATGTATAGATAAAAGTTGCTACGTATTGCAAACACAAAATAGATTCAAGTTTAACCTTTAGATGTACTTGTACGTAAATTGATCTGGTAGATACATAATCAAATCCTGAAGGGGTCACGCCTTCTCGATGCCTTGGGGGTTTTCTTGCCTTGACGGTTCCCAACGACTCCCCCAATTATGGCAATAATGGCAATCACGAGGACTAGTCTGATGAGCTCCGGTACAAACAGCTAGACAGACGTCGCTCACCTAAGGTAATTAATGCATACCACTTCCACCTCCTGGCATTTCGTGCGTTTGCAACAGCACCAGACAACTCGGTATTAGCCTTTTCAGTCTCGTTTGCAGCAGTCTCTGCATTATTATAGATGTGGTGGATCAGCGGCTGCTGCTGGCGCGAAATTATAGATAGGTATTTCATCATGTCATAAATAATGCCAAGATCCTGCTCCATACGGGCTATGCCTGTCGAGCGTTCAATCACCTCCCGGGGTATAGTAGCTCTCCGGCTCGCAACCTGGGCGTTGTCATAAACTTGGCTCAATCACTTTTCAATTCTTACCTGAAACCGCCCTGAACCCCTCATTGAAGCTTCGGCCGGGTTTTCGCCCCGCATATCTGTGTTATCATTATCATTGAGCCACGAACTATATTTGACTCGGTCTGACTCTTTGCCGCATGCCGTGAGCTTTAAATTGGTTTCGAAGCATCGTTTCACCTCATCACAGACATTTCTGTGCTGCAAATCCCACTGCGTCTCGACACCTGGAGCGGGAGAGAGCTTCAAAAGCTCCCTAATTGAGTCGAACAAAGCTCTGATTTCTTGATTAAGAGATTGCACGTTTTCGATCTTTCTGCTATCATTGTCCAAGAAGGATTGGTGCCCATAAGCGGAGAGTTTCCGCCTCTTCTCCTGGACCTTTGCAAGGCCTGAACTAATCCTTCTACAGGGTTTCTCGAAATCGGTCTGACCTTTAAACAAATGAAGAGAGTTCTGATTGACCCACTTCCCGGTTTCAGTGGAATAAGAAATTTGGGTCTTAGTAGTATTACATAATCATTCTGAAAGCAAATCTATGGTGATTGGTCACAAATTGTTCAGAGCCAAATATATTTGCAGCGCTATAATGGTTGGCAGTGGGGATAGAAAGCAGAAACGTTTGTTTATGGGTCAGACCGATTTCGAGAAACCCTGTAACGGTCTCGAGTGTAGCTTCATGACACCCCGGCGCAAGTAACCGGACTAGAAATTATCAGGAGCCTGTAACTATAAATAATCACGTACATACCAGGGCTGTGCTCCTCTGGGTTGATTGCCTGTCGCGGAATATGTGCTATGGGTGGGTTGACGGACATGAAGTTTGGTAAATATGGGAGGTGAGAGTTCATTAATGAAGCAAACTTAGAGTCATGAGATAGCAAGTGCCTCGTGAGTGTCCGACGGAATTACTACGACTAGAGTCGTTCATAGACATTGACTTTAAATCTCGGGACTTACAAAAAAAAGGGCTTTGCCAACGGAAAATTTCAATCGATAATTGCGCCAACTGCGACTTAGAAGTGGCTATACTGAAAAAACGGCTTGGCCTTATTTTCTGCTGCACCTGTACTATCCGACATGGGTTAAAAGGGGTCTCAAGGACGGACAGATATACCTACCTGAGAAAAGTTCCGCATATCTCACCCTAACAATGGGCAAGAAAGCGAAAAAGGGCAGCTCTACCCAGAAGGAAGGAGGCGGGGTCAACCCATTTGAACAGCTCGACCATGACGGAGACACCGTAATGAACGGGGCAACGCAACAGTCCTCCAAGCAAGAGACACAGTATACGCTAGAGCAGCGAAGCGCAACCACAAGGATTCGCCAATGTGATGAGCAAAGCTATTATGACATACTAGGGCTAAAAAAGAATTGCAGTCAAGCTGATATCCGAAAGGCATATAGAACGCTTGCAATGCTCACGCATCCAGACCAGAACAAATTTAAGGACGCCCAAATTGCTTTCAAAAGTGAGTCTTTCCGGTCGTGAAAGTTTGGGCTCTAACTTACTGGGTATAAAACAACTAGAACTTGGAAGTGCATATCAGGTCCTTGGCGATATCTCTGAACGGAAAAGGTACGACGCGAAGCGAAGCCGCTTCATACCTGGGGAAAATCGGGACCCTTTTGATATATTCGGCGAGGAATTTGCAAAAAATGCAGGTGGCGACGACTCCGATCCCTCTTCTTCAGGTGATGATGACGAGTCCGATGAGGATCCTGACGTTCCGGATGAGACTGTGGCCAAATTATACGAGGAGGCCACCCCTCTAGTGAACCAATTTCTCTCCTTTCCCGACAAGTCATCTCGAAAGGTACTCCAAGAAGCACTGCGGAATCTGAACCGATCAATACAAGTGCAAAATACGAAAGCGGGCCGGCCAAATGAATCGTCACTGATCAATCTTAAGTTGCTCACCGGGTTTGGTATGGAATATTGTAAAGCACTACAGCAGCTTCAGGATGACCCTACAGACCCTCGTGCTCTTTCATCGGTAAAAAGGATCCAACAACAGTTCAATCATAGTATGAAGGGTTACAACTACCCAAATTCCTGGCAACTGCCCACTCCGCCAAATATCGCCCGAGCGACGGACCAAGACAAGGAAATAATTGGATATAGGCCCCACAAAAATCAATCGCAAGTCCGCTTCATAGTTAAAAGCTCCGATTATCCGGGTGGTATAGAGATTAAGAATGATTTCAGTGTTGGCTCTGATGCTGTAAAAGCCTATATGCAACTTCCAGAATCCGAAAGAAAAGACATCAGATTTTCAGCGGATCGATATAACCGGACACTTCGGTTTACCTACAAAAGGATCTTAGGCTGGACCAATGACATTGGGAGCACGCTCCTAGAAACTCGACGCGCGCTTCCTACTGGTTATGGGCTCATTGAATTCACAGACAACAGAACGGACATCCTGACCAGAACGGCACTGCGGAAACTTCTTGGAACGAGGGCCGCAGACGAGGAGATTAATAGGTTCTATAGAGACCGACAACTAGTGCCTCCGTGGGCATATATGCAAAAAGTAAGGCGGCTTGAGGGAGGAGAGTGGGCAAGAATCGAAGGTCATTCATCGACGCCAGGTACCAACCGAAAAGAAAGGGACATGCGCACTGCTCCTTCAGGCTCGGCCGGACGAAAATCATTCGAGAATCGAGATGACCTCGAGCGGCTCATTAAAATTATGGAAGAAAACCGGTCAGAGGTCAAAACATTAGCCGAGGCCATGATTCAGGCGGTCTCCCGCCTATCAATTAAGACCGCCACATGAACAGCCCCGTAGTCATTTTCTCCTTCCATTACCACATATCTATGCTTACATTTTTCTTTACAAAGAAGGAAGCTCGTTAGTTATACAAATCTAATATTGCAGACGTATGGCCAATTGAGGGTCCAGCTAGGGTCCGTCAAAGTCCTCTTTAGCCTTGACCTTTCGGTTGATTGTTCCATTCGAGAATTTTCTGGAAGAGATAGCTATCTTGGGTCGACCTACTCGGTCATAATATAGAGAGTGATGCATAGGTACCCCAAATGTCGTTGATGTCGGCTTTCATATGCCGGAACACCCTATGTACCGTGTGCCTATACCCGCTGTGGGATCCGCATCGACACAAGGTCATTCGTATATCCGGCCTAGCCACAACCGGTTCACTATGAAAATGCCCGTTGCCTACCGCACAGTGGGGGGCGGACTGGCTACCAGTACGGTATCAGTTATGGTCGGACCAAGGCTAACCAACAGGTGAATAATCTGTGTGCCTTTCCTGCGAACCGCAAAATAGAGAAGTCCAGCATTCTCCGTCCTGACTAACGTGAATATCTACTGTACCTTAGGCTTCAACAGCAGCTAGTTAGAACAGCTAGCCGCTGATAAACATATTGGACCGCTAACCGGAACGAAATTGCTCCGCACGTATCTTCTTGATCTTGATGTTTAGTTCAGAAAGATGCACTCGTGTGGCTAGATTTTTCTCCATGGTCACTGATACAGTGCAGTCGTAGTATATTTATTCTGGGCGATGAAATCAACATCCCTGGCGCAGAGTAATCCCGGTGGCCATTTTCGGCTGCTTGTGGAGTAAGGTTGTGTTCCTCTTGCAGGTTGCGTACTACGATGCGTTCTGCTCTTTGCACCTCCAGATGTTGGCCTGCGCTTTCGGTGGCCTGAGGGGCTTTGACCCATGAGTAGTGACATATACAAGTTGTGTGTTATTCATGAATCACGTTGTCATTTACTCGCTGGTTTGTCAATAAGAGTGTCTCTGACATTTTAAATACTCCGCTGGAAAATAAATGCAATGCGTAGCTGTTCTGCCACTAAATATTTAATCTAAAAAGAACCAGAGGGACAGTGGAATAAGGGCGATTAAGAAAACAAGAAAAAGAAAGAAAAGAAAATCTCTAGGCAGCCGAGTAGTTAGGTTGTGGCTGTAATACATTGTATAGTGAAATTGAATAGTACTGTATGCCCTGAAGGGAGGTCAGGAAGGATGCGAATATAAAGAATCAGAGATAATAACTTGTGTAATCCTCCTTGGACACAATGGCTTTCCCGGGCCAGCATGCATGGTATTTAAGTCCCTCTGGCTTAAAGACGGTGGTATTACAGACGCACAGTACGTACAGTAGCAGAAGGAAAGATCTGTGGCTTTTTATAGACAAAACTCATTCAATGTCCTGGCTGTCGCGGCTAAGCGTTTACAGCAAAGAGTTTCGTGGTGACAAGGGTGGATCTATAGACGAGTGAGTGCTTATCATGCGCGCCTGAAACATTGGCCAGTGCCTCATTTTTCGCATCTTTCTAGAGGATAATATCGTAGGGCAAATATGGACTCTACGCAGTATGTAATAGGTACTGAAGCCTTATGATAGGGCAGTGCAGTAGTCCGCCGCCACCCACTCAGCCGCAAGATTATATCTATCTACGCCGACAATATCTGTACAGTGTACGCTCTAGGTCACTTGTCAGCTGCACCTGTGGCGCCCGCATCGATGAGACTACTTCGACAGCCTTTAAAGTCTAGCAGCAATTAAAACTCTATAAGGGCCGCTATCCCACCGACCTGCAGGGTGTACGGGTGTGGCTCTCGAGTACAAGCAGCTCACGCTTACTCATGGCGTACACGAGCACCCTATTGGCCATCTGGTTCTTCGTTTGCAAGCCAATACTGACATTAAGGTGATGCGGAGTTCATTCGCAAAGTGGCATACTAGACTAACTTACATAGTTGTGCTTTGCCAACCTCGCAGAATGCGACTACGGCATCGATTTTGCACCCGTTCGCGCCTCCTGAGCCACCAGTCCCTGAACTCCAGCACACAAGAACAATCTGGGTCACGTCTACGGTCAACGATGCTAATGGTCCTAATACCAATACCTCGACGTCCAAGGCACTTGTGCCGACAATCACTGTAACTACCATGGTGACGGCAGATGCAGCGGTTGGTTCGAGCTGGGAATCTAGCTCCGGAAATGGGCCAACACCCACATCTCTGCTTCATCATCCTGACCCTGCGCAGGATGATAACTCCACACTTGGACCGACTACACCGTCGTTAGATCGGACACCCTCTCAAATCCAGCCGCCACCGAAGGGCGCTGAATCCACTACAACGCCCGATGCTGTGCTAACCGATGGCACAGGCACCGTCCAGTTATTCGTTGTCGATGTGGGGTTCCCTCCATCCAAAAATCAAACAGCGCCGGCCGACCCCCAGCTTTTTGCTCCGCCGTCGCTCAACGTGCAGCCCGGGGATATTGTTTTGTTTCGCCTTCATGGACCGTATTTGCTTTACCCATCCAAACAGGGTAGCCCGTGTGGAGCACCACGATTGAGCTTGAACACAATATCTCCCGGCAAAGAAGTATCGTCGTATCAGATGTCGGTCCGGTCGAGCGGGCGTGCATGGTATTCTGCGAGCCTAGTGGATCGGCCGCAAGATTGCAACAACCACACCATCTTCGTTATGAATATTGGAAACTCATGACTAACCATACAATACAAAAGAAATTTAGCAGCAAGTCAAATGATCAAATTGATTTCCCCGGGCGACAGATAGCTCCTTGTACTATAGATTGTAGAAGGCCTAACTTCAGATAGCTATAGGAGACTCGAAAATATACTGTAATAATACTAGCAATGTCCCAAAAAAGAATCTCATCATTGTCAGATCTGGCAACCTAAGGGCACGTTATGTGGATTAACCGGCTAGATTTAACGGTCCTTGATTTGTGGATAGAATAATTTATGCATTGTTCAGCTCCACTGCTAAAACTATACCACGGAATTGAGCCCAAACACGTTGACCGAGGTGGAGAAGGGACGCCTTTGGTCGCGTAGGTTTCCCTGCTCCTCGCGAGATACACAATTCCTGCAGCACGGATCTGCGAGTCTGGATCTGCG
>JOMC01000284.1:0-22955 GCA_000812125.1 Aspergillus ustus
ATGTATGCTATAAGAAAATAAAAAGAAAAAAAAAAAAAAGGGGGGGGGGGGGGGGGGGGCCGCCAAAAAAACACCCCCCCCGCCCACCCCCCCCCCCCCCCCCCCTGGCGGATAATTATACGTATAAATCCCCCGAACAACGTGGCACTGCTGCAGGAGACCATCAACGAGACCGAGCTGGTCGAGGAGCTCGGCGGAGCGCGAGCAGAGGATATCTGTGCGGCCGGATTCTTGCATCATCATTGAGGTTTTTTTTTTTTTTTGTTTTGACCTGTTTGTCGATTATGTGCTGTGCGAGCTGGTAGGCGGTTGGTTAGAAGGCCGACGGGGCCGGCGCCGATTATCAGGACGTTCGACGAGTTTATTTAGAGGCGGGCATGCTTCTCCTGGCTGAGGGGTGCGATGAAATGTGCAGACGTGGTCCAAAAAGCTTCGTCCGACGGCATCTCAACATCCCATTCGAAGGCGACACGACTCGAGATAAATGGACCTTCCGGCCCCGCGAGCATGCGCGTACGGTGTGCGCCTTTCTCCCAGCTCATACGAGCCTCTCTCCATAAACAGCTAGCTTAAGGTCCCAAATGACAGGAGATTACAGATCCATCGAAAGTCCAATGTATGGAAACGGCCTCTGGGCAGTGTACTACGACCGCAACCGCATACGAAGTGCGCATGCGCGGTATGGTGTTGATTTGAGGACCGGTGGGGTGGTTGTCTTGTGGCCGGATGGGTATGTGGGTTTTGTCGCGGAGTTGAGCGGTGATGGTGGTAGGGTTGTCAAGGAGTATCTTGGGGGATTTCTTGTTAATTAGATTGGAGATATTTTAGAAAAGCAACAGTAAGATAAAATATATATTGTCATCTTAATTCGTGTTTCCGCGCTGCGCCTCTTTCTGTCGTGGGTACTGTAGCATGTCATACCTGATAACGAGTCCCTGCATGCAAATCTTGAAGATAAGGGTGCTCATGGCTAGTGTATGCAAACGAAGGCTTGGCTTCTAGATGCTTAAGACTGTAGACGAGGGACGGTATCACTTGGTTAAGAGAAGAATGATCAAATGCAATCGTTAGAAGCGGTTATTCAAATGTTTCTAGAGTTCATAGACCCAAGTCACTAATACCTATTCTACAACGTATACCTAAAATGTACATCCCGATCATCAACCACACCCTCAAACTGCTCAACACCGTTATCACCCATCGCCGCGAGTTTCTTCTCACGCCTCCCATTCTCCCAATGAAGCCCTGCGATCAGAATACACACAACCACAATCGCCAGACAGGCCAGTCCCAGTGCAATCCGCAGACCCGGTAGATATCGCGGCGCACTTCCAGTGGTAAACACCTGCCCGACAACAGCGCCAGCCGTGTTTCCAACAGTAAATGTGACGCCGACGGCTGTTGCGCGCTTGTAGTGGCCGGCGAAGTTGGAGTTCAGCCAGACGATTGCGATTCCGGTCTAGAGGTTCAATGTTAGGATGTAGTTTAACCCGTAGTCTGAATTGATGGCTGGTATCAGAACTACTTACAGTGGGGTAAATGCCGACGGCAATGATGAAAAGGGCCGTATACCGGGCCGCCACGTTGCTTGTTCCAATGCTGATGGCGTACCCGACCACGAGGAAGATAAGCGCGCCTATAATGAATGGGCCACGCACTCCTTTTCTGTCCGAGAGAACAGCAATTGCGAAATAGGCGATTGTAGCCCAGACGTAGACTGGCACGGTTAGAGCCTGAGCGTGCGCGCCCGAGTATCCCATCCCCTTGATAAGAGCGGGCATGAACGTCGTGAATCCAAATAACGAAATATCAACCGAGAACTGGATAACGGCGTGGAGATAAGTCTTGGGGTCCTGAAAGGCGCTGAGGACTTTCTTCCACGTGAATTTGTCGTCCAGGTTCAAGTGTGGATTGAGCTCGTGGCGTAATCGCATGACTACCCGCTCTTCCTCGTTGAGGAACCATGCTGTAAGCGGGTCTTTGGGGAACAGGGCAAATATAACGGGGAATAGGACAACAGTCACAGATCCTTCGATGATAAATAGCCAAGACCATGAGTTGAGCTGGTCTGTTTTGACGTGCGAGATACCGAGAGCTAACAGTCCGCCGAATGCTCCCGCGATTGCGCCAAAGGCGTAGTAGACAGCTGACCGCATGGACATTTCAGATTTCAGATACACCATCCCAATATAGGTGTTGATGCATGGGATGATGCCGGCTTCGAATAATCCGAGGAGCAGCCGGCAGGCATAAAGCTGGTTCGCGGTTTTGATGAAGCCCATGCAGAGACAGACGATTCCCCAGCATAGAAAGCAGGTAGATAGAAGGTACTTTGGTCCAATTATCTTCAATAGCACGGATAACGGGGTTTCGAATGTAACGTATGTTGCGTAGAAAATCGAGACGGCATTGCCGAACTGGTTGCCGACGAGACCCAGGTCCTCAGGCAGGCCCATTAGTTGGGTATTTCCCTGGTTGTATTCAGCTACCCCATCCTTCTTCATCGGGAAAAAAAGTAACGAACAAGGTTGTTTCGATCAAGGTTCGCCAGCAGGTACATGACTCCGAAGCAGCCCATGACGACCATGTCAAATTTGAACAAGGCCCGTTTCTGGACCGCATCGTCGATTTCTCCATGGTCTGAGATAGACCCCCGATCTACCCGAGGGGTTTTGGCGGCTGTATAGTCAATGGACTTTAGCTCCGACATTCTGACAGTGGATAGTGGGGGAATTTTGATGGTACCTTCGACAGTTATGTGGCCAGGGGACCGAGTCAACTTTATGGCCGTCCATGGGTATCGTATCTACTGTTGACACATTCCGATATCGAGAAACTACAACGACGGTGAGTTCCCATACACAGGCCAGCCCTCGATCGTGGCCAGAGCTGGAATTAGGGCCAAATGATAAGTCGATAAGATAGAGACGCCCGAGATAAGCCACAGGCTGGAGGCCGACGGAGCTCGGGCGACTCCAAGTCTCCAAGTGGGGCAGATCTCGAGTCGTGAAGGCAGGCGGCGGTTGGCACAATCTTTCAGGCCGCGGTTCGCCGGCTCAAGTCGAACGAAATTATCCTTCGATGATATGAAAGAGACGGATACTCTTCCGTCCCAATTAACATCAGAGCTCGTGCCGCAAATGTTGATTATTTCGCCAATGACCACTCCGCCTACACCCCACGTCGGGGATAAGATCCAACATTCTTCCCAGTATGGACGACTCGAGGCGGGCGAGCATATCGGTCTCAGTCGCGAATCACTCACGGACAGCGATCGGCAAGTACGAGACTGGTTTGTGCAGGAAGCAGAAGGGCTTGGTTGCGAGGTCAAGGTGGATGCAATGGGAAACATATTTGCGATCCTGCTAGGGGAGAATAGTTCGATTCCGCCGATCGGAATGGGAAGTCACCTAGACTCACAGCCTGCGGGCGGTAGATTCGATGGGATTCTTGGGGTCATCGCGGCCTTGGAAGTGTTGCGGACAATAAAGGCCCATGGGATAAAAACATACGCGCCGCTTGCGGCAATCGATTGGACTAATGAGTGAGTACAAACTGCCGTTTCCCAGTGGGCACATTTTGTCTACTGCATGGTACTGATTCTGATATGGTGAACAACAGGGAGGGATCTCGCTTTCCCAAAATGTGCGCAGGATCTGGAGTCTGGTCTAGATCCGAATCTTTATCAGAGTGCCATAATCTCGAATCAATTGAACCACCCGCAGAAGGCGAAACCCCGCTCACTATGGGTAGCGAGCTGCGACGGATAAACTACCTAGGACAAACGCCATGTTCGCACGTTGAGAATCCATTATCGGCACACTTTGAGCTACATATCGAGCAAGGCTCTCTACTCGAGAAAGCGAACAAAACGGTTGGGGTGGTAAGAGGGGTCCAGGGCATGCGTTGGTACGCTATCCATTGTCATGGTCGAGAGGCTCACGCGGGAGCAACTCCTATGAGCGAACGAGCCGATGCGCTTGTTGTACTGGCTAAATTTGCCGTTAAGGTCGAAGAGCTCTCTATACGGGAAGGAGCATTTGGGACCGTCGGTGTGATGAGAACGAAAACCAACAGTACCAACACAGTTCCCGGTGGTGCATTCTGTACCCTAGACCTGCGCCACCAAAGCGAGGCAGTGCTGTGTCGTATCGAAACAGAACTGCAACAGTATCTTGATCAACTCGCAACGCAACGGTCGGGAATTACCGTGTTGATGGAGCACACTTGGTCAAAGCGCAGCGTTCAATTTGATCACGTTGCGCGCGCCTGTGTAGAGGCGGCAGCTGTTGAGAATGCCGGAGAGACCATGACGATGAACATGGTGAGTTATGCCGGCCACGACAGCGCTGAAACAGCAACCGTCGTACCAACTGCTATGATCTTTGTCCCATCGAAAGGCGGCGTGAGCCATAACCCTGCTGAGTACACTTCCGGTGAAGAATGGTACGTCATTATCCGAAAAGATTGTTATTTCGTGAGCACACCACTGACCCCGTATTGGCTACTTAGTGACCTCGGAGCGAAAGTCCTCCTTGACGCGGTTCTGAAGTACGACCAACATTTGAGGAAGACCGCAACTGCTTCACTCTGACTGAATGTTCGGCGAATATCTCAAGCTCTGGTCTGACGAAGTTGAGACAGTTGGGTTAAAAAGTATCGGTTATCATGAACACATACCGATGTTATGACCGTGCGCAACGGGGGAGAGATCGTAGTCGTCAAGGCGAAAAGATTCAGCTCCTGTACTCTGGACGGTTAACTGTTCCTGCGGCATCAAAAGGAGCCCTTTAATAAAGACCATATTCGATCTTTTATAGATTGTAGCGCTTCGTGACGGGAAGAGAGTTGTTGTGTAGCCTAGATACCGCTGAAATAAAGTGCAGACCGACACCTAATTCTCCATCGCTGCCTGTGCTTCATCGTGTGATCGAATTATGGCCTCAGCCCAAGGGGAACCCTTGGATAGATTCCGCAAACCGACCCAGTGCATGACATCAAGCCGGAGCAAGCCAAGTCGCACTTGTGAAAAGGCGGGACTGTGCGTTCGAAGTGTTTCTAGCCACTCGTCAACGAGTCTCTTCCCCGTCTCCGCGTGCACCGACGACGGAGCTTGTAATAGAAGTGTGACGGTGTAATTGGACATGGTAGAGAAACAAACGCGTGCCCCTGTCCGATTCATCAACGATCAGTCAACATGCGTCTACGGTAGTGGAGCGTCACAGCAAGGTTAGACTTACAAGAGAACCAGAAAGAATTAAAGTCTCGGGACTTCAAGCCAGAAACGTACGATAAAATCAGCCAGGCACATCCCTCTGCCGCGATGTATGTTGCTTCAACCGCGGTATCCATGTTGTTCTCCCGTTCCTCCAGGCTTTGAGTAGTTGGTCGTGGTAATGACGAACTTTGCTCTGGAGAAACAGTGTGACCTATAGGTCTAAGCAGAGCTCTATAGATAAAAAGCTCCAATGTCAAATATGATAGCCGTAGATAAGCCACAAACCTGCAGCCATTTCCCAGGGACCCTGCAGGGGCGGTAGTCTGGTTCAGTTTGTATTCCTCAGGGAGGGCGGAGTACCATTCATCGAGGCGAGTACGGAGAGGTTTCGCAACATTTAGGGACGAATGCAAGTCTTTCGCCAGTCGGCTTGTCGCTTTGAGCGTGCTAAAAGGTCAGTTGGCTATTACTAAACTGGGCAACAGGAGGGGCTTACTAAAATTTCCAGTATATGTCGGACGCGATACAAGCTAATCGAACAAGATACACAAAGTCGTATCTAGATATGCCGGCATCTGCCTCAGGTGCGGGTTGGGGAGCGTCTTGGGGAGAATCAATATCATTGGGGGAATACGCATCGACCAAGAAGTCCGTCTTGTCAAGCTCCTCAACTGCCCAATGGTCATCGTGAATATGATTAGGGAAGCCCATCAGGAGGCTTCGCCATGCAGATTCAGAATAAACAGCCCACCACAGCCTCCTGCGGAGCCGCTTCTCCCACTCTGGGATGGGCCATTCTCGACAATCCAGGTGAAGACCCAAGGTGGAAGATAAAGAGATCGCATTGGACAACAAGGACCAGCGGAATGGGCTGTCAGCGACAGCGCCAGACATTTCAACTTGCGGTTTTTGAAGGTATAGCAGGATAGCCTGTAAAACAGCCAGATGTGGTGTGTGTATCTCGCGGAATATCTCTTGCAAGGCAAGCTTCCAGAGTTGATCCGTTGGAGGTTTTGTGTAGACCTTTGAGACGCAAAGAATAGGGTCGTAATGGCAGAATTGAATTGACGTGGCGTAAACAGCGGCCAGGAGGTGGGGTGCAAGTTTAGACAACGCGGAGATAGATGGGAAGGATTTGTGTTTATTGACGCCCAATTCACTGCGAGAGATTATCGGGAAGCTAGGAAACACGTAGCGTAGAAACCTATAATAATATGAATGGTCATCGGTGAGCTTAGGAATCGCTGCCGTGGGGTGCTGTTCTTACAATCCCACGAGGCGTCGCCCCTCTTCCGGAGCGACCATGCTCTCCAATCTATCACGAGCAGAGTCGGGCGACAATAGGTCCCCAAACGTTGTTTCCGACTTCATCGCATTCCCAAGGTCGTCGGAACTAACCATGAATTGCACCGGAGGTTGCGCAGAGTTTCCAGCTTCACTTTCTGCGGCGAGAGAGCGAAAGTGGACTTTGAAGAACTGTGTTTGTCCGTCCGATAGAAAGCGGAAGTGCCGCAGCAAGTAGGGATCAGATTCGCCAGAAAGGCCAAAATACTGGCTTGAAAATCCGTCCAGCTTATCCAAGGATCGGACCGACGCCATGGGCGCCTCTGGGATTGGTGAGTGTGGAACCTGGTTATTGAAGGAATTGAGAAACTCTGAGCCAGCAAGGTCTTGTAGAAGTGTCCCATTTGACGCCGGTGGCACCTCGAAAGCAAATTGATTACCAAAACCGCTCCAAGCGGGTAATTGCGGGGGCGAGATATTCATCTGGTCGTTCCCAGAGCTGTTGAAACCCCAGTCTCGCCACGCTGCATCCTCCTGTACCAAATCATCTGGGCCGACAGCAATTCCTGCATTGTTCCAAGGCGCAACCGGGGGAGTATTCCGGCTGGGGGAAATGCCGTTGGTCAATGGCAGGTCGGTTTGGTTGAGAGCTTCCCGTCGTCTTTTCAAAGGAGGGTCTTCGAAGCTGCATTCGATGCCGCTGCCGCTACAGTTTGCACAGGGAGGGTGGGAGTCAATGCGACACGCCACCTTTCGGCGGCGGCAGGTGTCGCACGGTCGGAGGCGCTTCGAGCGGTAGGGACGGTACTGGGGATTTTGCGGGGGTCCCTCTTGAGCGTGTTGATCTGTGAATTGGGGAGAGTTCATGCTGAGTTGCTCATATCCGTACTAATCATTTGAGTCGCTAAATTGGACTAGAGGCATGGCCCAGCGTGTCGGTTTGTCGAAGCTTGACTCAAAGGTGCCCATGCGCATCATGAAGAAAAGGTGGAGATCAAACAAAATGTTGGAGTAGGGCGAGACACGCGGCCACGTGATCCTCCATTTTCACGTGACTTAGTTCCTCGACGCATCCATCCTCTAGGGAAGGCTACCTACTTTGCGGATAACAATTAACAGATCCATAAGAAATCGATCTCATTCTAAGAAACTATATGTGCCCTTCTTACGCAAAGCAGATGACTATATTCCCTTTCCTATTGATAGGTCTCTCCGCATATTTTTACCCACTGTCACAAGATATATATTTGCAACCAACGTTGAAGCGCAATAACCGGTGATGACCACAGAAAATACACGAATCCTCAGATGCCGCTGACACACCGCACAATACCATAAACACCTGTGAAGATGACCAAGCTTTGGATTTTCCATTACCTTGATTGAACTCTCAACTCCTTGGCCGCGACATTTCTCGGGCGACTTCGCCGGACGCCAAGCCCTGGAGCTACGCCGAGAGCGCTCTTATCTTATCGAGACTCCCCACCTCCAGGCTCCGCCATCAGCACCCCGCATCCTCGCACGTAACACAGAATATTTCTCCGGTGGACAATCGCTGAATCCTGGCTGTCATGGAAGAGCCGGTGACATGTTTGACATATCAATGTGGCGCTCGTGGCTAGCGTGAGCCTACGCTTCCAAGTTTAAGGCAGCGTTGTCGCCCTAATAATTCCAACGTTCTCCCGCCCGCACATCGCACTGCACCATAAGCTGCTCCTCCACGGATGGTCATCAAGAGATAGATGCTGCGCTACCAGCAACGGATAGCTTGTCACTTGTATAGACCGTTTCTACAAGTGCACTCCCGCTTGCCTTGTATACATATAACTCAATTGGATCTTTATCTGAGAAAGGCCGGATCAGACCCCAGACCCGCTCAAGAACGAGTCGGCACACGATGCCCTCCTCGTTCTAGTGGAAAAAGGGAGGCTGTAATTGCACCACCTTGGATTATCGGTACGAAATACGTTAATGGGTTTGTTGTTGGGAACTGGCTGTATGATACGAGCGTGAACTTTACTCAGCCTAGGGACCTGATACTCCTGTTTTGTGGGAAAGACTGGGCAAATGATGGGACTAGGAATATCGGAAGGGATTGTTCGATCAAGCATCGCCACAGTAGGGTCTTTGTTCCTCTACCAGCTACCTACTCTCCCCAGACAAGTCCTTTCAATTCTATAGCAGCTACCTACACCGTCGCGGCATCTCAGGTGGAATCAAGAGCACATAGACTTTAGTGAAATTGGGGAGCGTAGAACTGTAAAACTACACCACTGTTCCTTCACCTCACACTGGCATAAACTTGAAGATCGCGCCGTCGTCTCGTCTCGTAGTGATGTAGCGTTGAGCGGTTGCCATAGTACCGAGTCGCTTGGCTCCTGTTGTTGGCGATGGAGGGAAAGAACCGACGTTGGATTAGCGTTTCTTGGGGTAGTCCGATCTGCGCTGTCTGCACAGAAACCGGTGCAGCGCCTGGTCGCCTTGGCGATGTAAGCCCCGTAGACTAGTCCTGCAGGCGCTTGAGTTCTTCCTATAACTTTGATGTCATTACAAAGGAACAGATATGGTACTATATCTACGAGTCTGTAGGCCCTCAAGTCGAACTTACTGCTGTTTTTCCTCCTACACGGCGGTTGTTATGACGGTGAGGATGTTCCTTCTCTCTTTGCCATAATCTTCTCACAGCAACGGGGGCAGCGCTGGGCAACGGCCTTTGCCCTTATATTCTGCTGTTCTTCTCCAAGTCTCCCTCTTCTCTTCTTCTTTTCTCCACACCATTTGGCTGTTTCGATTGCTAGTACCGTACTCGTCTACGCTGCGCTATATCGTACCCCATCTGGTGTTTAGCTTCTGCTATTCCGTTTCCTTTTTCCCCCTGCTTTTTTCTCTCTCCAGAACCGCGATGCCCCGCCCTCGCCTTTCTGCTCGCCAACAGCAGGATCTGCATTCGCTCTTTTCCCGGGTCCGAGCACAGCCCGCCTCTCGTTTATCCTTCAAGCCTCGCGCTCCGGTCTCTGCCTCCGCCCACCGCGATCCTCCTGCCCGCTCTTTCGTCCCATCCCTGACTCGCCGGGATTCCGCTCGCTCCATCCCTGAGCCTCGCCTTGCCTCTCGCCTCCACGCTCGTTCCACCGCTCCTGCTCCAACTGCTCGTCCCTCCTTCATTCGTCACGCCATCGTTGAGGAGCGCCGTCTCGCCTTCAACAAGCTTACTGCTCGATCCGGCGGCCTTTGCAAGATGAAACCGGTGAAGAGCGTTCGCTTCGAGGAGACCGTCACCGTCCACCCCGTCACTCGTTGGATCAACGACCCGGTCAAGCACGTTCATTTCTTCCCGACCGTGGACGTTCTCCCTGTCACTCGTTGGATCAACGCTCCGACCAAGAGCGTCTCTTTCGGTTCGACCACTGTGATCCCCCCCGCTCCTTGGGAGATCAACAAGCCGGCCAAGAACGTCTCTTTTGGTTCACGCAAGACCGTTATCCCTGTCACTCGTTGGATTGATACCAAGAAGCACGTTGCTGCGCCCCGACATGGGCGCCTTAGGGTCCAAGCCACACATGCGCAGTCGACCGCACCAGTCGGCACCGGCACTGGCGACGTCTCTGCTAAGCTCAACGCTCCGGCCAAGGGTGGATGCAAGGCTAAGCCTACCAAACACGTTCATTTCGGTGAGACCACCACTCACACTGTCACTCGTTGGATCGACCCTATCCTACACGTTTCACGTCTACCTTCCCGCGCCAGGGAAAATCGCCTCCAAGGCTGGTCAGTCATTCCTTTCTCCAAGCCCGACAAGTACGGCAAGGAGGCCCGATACATTGCGTCCTGGGGAACCGGCACCCACGCAATGTTGACAAAGCACGCCTGCAAGCCCTGCGACCATGGAGAAGCCTGCTCATACAATGTCTTGGCTGGTATCCAGGCCAGACACCCTGCATGGGCCCCCAACATGGTCTTCAAATCATGGCTTCACAAGCGGGAAGTCGTCCGGCAGATGGGATACCCCATGTTTTAAATCATGGACTTCTACTGCCTATTCTTTCGTTAAAATCTTCACACGACACTCGTTTTATATCTGACCTGCCTATCCACTCCTTTCGACTTTTTTTTGGAACCTTTTTGCCCTTTTTTTTTTCACGACAACATGACCTTTTACCTTTTATCACCTTTTTATTCTTACGCCACCTTTCCACTCTTTTTGCTCTTGCTTTTCGCCCATTTGACAACCAGGCTGGCGTTGGTCCTGCTGAGTACTGGTGGCGCGTAAATGCTACGAAACAGGTGAGATGTCCATGCCTGCACACCGTAGCCGTTGCTGATATCTTGCAATCCAGAGGACAGCCGGTGGATGGTTCCCTATTTACAGGGGTAATGACGTACTCCCCGTACGCGGGGCCTAAGTCGTAGTCCATTAGCCGGGGTGCCGGCCACACCGACGCTACCGCCCCCCTCGACCGATCGACTTTACACCATTCCCGACATTCGACATCGATACCGACCACGATACCAACACCGACATCGACTGACACCGACCGACTGCCACCGGGCATCCCGATAAACTGGAGGGCGATGGGGGTAAGTCCTCACTCATCCAGACGAAAATGTAAGTGGACATTGCTAACGGTGATGTAGTCGGTTGGTGGGAAACATCGCCCAATCCCACCGGGGATTTTGGCCTTGGTATAACCGAGAGGAGGGTAGGTAACCTAATTCATTTATTAGCGTAAGATACCTGCTAATTGAACTCTTCGGACGGGGGGTAGGGGATGGGTTGGAATTCGAGTGGGGGTTGATGAGTTGGGGCCCGGGCTGGGAGTGGAGGACCGTATTTAGATCTTTAGTCTAGCTTGTAGATAGCCACGACATCGGACGTCTGCTTTTCTTCTTGCACTATGATTTCTATCCGTAGCAAGCTCTTCATGTTGTGCTCTGAAGGCTGTAGTCTCGCTTGGTAGTCGTAAAGGGTGATGAAGGATGTCCTGAAACTGGAACCAATCCACACAATGGAGCCCAGCTTCACCGGGAACCATGGCAAGACATCGTTTTCACCTACCTTGGTCGATGCCTCCGGTTCAGAATGCAACCCGGACCAGTCGGCTATCTTCTTCGTAGAACGTTCATGCCAACCTCGCTCCTCGCTTCCTTCACGTAGGCGACTGAGTTCCCGTTACGATGAAGGGAAGAAGCCTGTGGACAAAAGAACGCTGGCACAATTATACGAAAATATATAGAGTGTGTTTCTTTCTCAAAGATTGGTAAGACAACAACTGCAGTACATACATTCTGGAAGAAAGACTGGTGATTTATAAATTTGCATTGGTTCGAGTATGAAGGGGCCAACTATCGCTGATCAACTTGACTCAGCTTCTGCCGACACGCTCACGCCTTATACCAGGCTTTATGCCTCAACTACCTGTCTGATCCACCTCCATCAGACAGCTGTTGCTGCCATCCTACCGGAACCTCCCTCAGTCGGTTATAGAGGTCCTGAATCCCGCGCCCAGGGGGACAACTCTTTTAGAGTAGTGCCCATCTCGCAGGCAATTATACAGATCCCATCCCGCATTGCGCCCACCTTCAGAGCGCTGACACACACAAAGATCTTATCGCGACCCGGGAGGGGTCCGACCTGCAGCGTCATATCCTTGATTGGCCATATTGATGGAGTTATATAGAGACTTCCTTAAAAGTAGAGGTAGGCATCACGGGATAGGATGGATTGACTGTAAACGCGCACCGCACTTGAATTATCATCCTTACTCGTGGTAAATACACCACCACGTTCAATAAACACACACGTCTCCATCACTAAGATCATACCATATTTATTCCCCTTATACGTTTTAAGATAAGTGAGGTACAATTTAGCCCCCACTACCAACCTTTTCTCTTACTCATCCTGCACTCTCACAACAACCTTCTTCGACCCCGCGGCGCCAGACCTCTGATACTCAAGCGCCTCCAGCACAGCATCAAACCCTCCATTCCCAACCTCGACATAGGGAGCAGGCACAAGTTTCCCCAGCTCGAAAAGCCTGCCCAAAACAGGAATATACCCCGCCAGCGCATCGTTGACCTCTGTCCCGGAGTCCCGTCCAATCAGCCCCAGCTGGATACAATGCGACGTCCCGCCTTCGAAATCTGTGATTCCGCTCCTATAAAGACAAGAATATGAGTGAGTAAAGCGGATGCATATTGACTATGTTTGGCAATGAGGTTACGTACCAGTCATTCGTCGTAGCAAAGAACCTGGGACCTGCTTCCATCGGAAGCTCCCTGAAGAGCGCGCGCGCGAATTCCTCCCCGCCCGCAGCGGCATCGAAGACATAGTGAAGGTTCCCTCTGGTCTCATCGAGGACGCTAAGAGCCTCGGAAACTTGTTCCGTGGTTGGGATCTTGTAGTCGAAAACCACATCCGCGCCTGTTTGTTGTTTTACGGCCTTTATATTTTACCACACCAGGTCAGGTGCGAATTAGCTAGCTGCGTATTCCTATATGCATCCACATGGCGAGGGGGAAAGGTAAGGGAAGGGAAGGGGGAAAAAGGTACTACACACCTCAAACGACCTCTCCCCACACGAAGCAATAACCTTATATCCGAGCAGTTTAAAAAGCTGGATACCGAAGCGGCCAACCGTGCTCGCACCGCCCAGGACCACGGCCCATTCGTTCCCCGGTGCGGGGAGATTATCGGGATCCGGGAGCGGAATGGCGCAGCCTTTGAAGATTCCGAGCGCAGCTGTCTATGAGTTGGTTCGCTTAGTATGGTGAGTGAATATGATATGGCGCAACAAACTCTCTTCATAATCTGCGTTGGGGAAGGGGAAAAAGGGCGGCGGATTTTATACCTCAACGCCAACTCCAATTGTAGCCGCCTCGGCAAGGCTGAGGTTTTTCGGCTTCGGAATCGTCAAGTCGGCGTCCATTAGGAACTATGTGGCATGGAATGGCGTATGGTTAGTTACATCATAAATACCACCGAGGGGAGCTATACAGCACAGGGAGAAGAAAAGAATAGAATAGAGTGGAACTCACGAATTCCTGACAGGTCGAATACCCCTTCGACCCCAAGCGCGTACAGCCACAGACCTCGTCGCCGACGCGGAACTTCGACGCAGCCTGTTCGCCGCCGACTTTGACGACGACTCCGGCTGCGTCGCACCCTGGAACGAACGGCCAGCTCTCGACGAGGATTCCCATGTTGAGCATCATGTGGTCACTAGAGATGATTGATCGAGGTGAGGAGAACTTGTTAGAAACAGGACAAATAAAAAGCTGCCAGCGGGTGAAAAAAAATAATAAAAAAATTGATGCTGACAGAAAGAGAAAGTCACGTACACTGGATTAACGGCGGTATAGATTGATTTGACTAAGATTTGATTCGATGATGGCTCAGGAAGCCCCAGACTATCAGTGACCTGGAGCGGGGCTTCCTGGTGTTCCGCGATAATGCCTTTCATGACGAAGATGGAGGGAGCTGTGGCTGTGTAGGCAGGGATTCCAACAATAGCTGCTATTTAGATCACGTTCAAATTATCCAACGGAGCAAGAGACAAGCGGGATGGTTAAATATCCTACCTCGGTGGGCCAAAGCTTCGTCCCTCTGGCGTAAAGTCTTGCTGATTGGGCATGCCATGCCTTTACGTACTCTAGCAGCGCACTCTTTCATCTTTTTTATCTCCTCTCCTTGAATTGCTCAAAGAGGGGTAATACGAGATGGCACTCAAATTGACTTCTCAGTTATCACCCATTCAAGCCTATTACTGGAGCATGTGGCTGTGGCTGATCTCGTATCTGGAAAGATTTCGCGAGCTGAAGAACATGGTCGTTCCTTCCCAAGAACTCCTCCACAACCGGGGTCCCTGGGGTTACAGCACATACTATTCTTCTCTTTCTAGATGACAGAGAAGCGCACCCGGTGCGAGGTCCAACTGCCGTAGTACCGAAGCTTGAACCTCCGGTTGGTGCTATTGAATTAACATGCATATGAATGTACAAGATATCACTTTACTCGGACTAGCGCTGTACTTGCACGCATTTCGCAACAGTAAAGCCAAAGCTCAACGATCCATCCCATTTATGTGGAAAAGAATGATAAGTACCTATATACACCCCTTAAGGCCGCCGCCCCCTATTGAACGAAAACCAAGCAAATCAATCCCGTATTCACTCCCACCCCTCCCACCCCTCCTGAATCTTCCCCCGAATCCTCCCCTGATCCTGATCCTCGGTATAGAAATTCCCATCCCGAAACCCACTCGCGTAGTCCTCCGCGGTCCCCATATTCTCATACTTCGCCTGATCTTGGCCGGCGTGCTCGAACTCGTCCTTTTGCCCGACGTACGGCTGCTCGCTTATGTTCACGAATGGAGCCTGCTGCTCCTGCGTCTCGGCTGTGGTGGTGTCCCCGGACGGGTATTGGTGGCTGTGTCGTGGGGGGTCGCCGATTGGTTGGTGGCTGGGCGAGTATGGATTGCGGGCTTGGGAGCGGGGGTTGGTCATTTTGGATGAATTATATTGGTATCGTGGGAAGGAGGGAGAGGTTTGTGGTTGTATGTATGTCTTAGCAGGAGAAAAGTAGTTGGTGAAATGGAGATTCTGGATCATGTGGATGTTGACTGAGCACGATTAGAAGGAGGCAAATCGTTATATATACGTGTTTGTTCTAGGTCACCTCATCCCTCCTTCAGAGCTGATTTAACTGTGATGTCAAGGTATGTTATATAGTTTGGTTGTCCACAATCGACAAGGGTTCTAGTGCGGTTACCACCCATGGGTCGCGCCTGAAAGTCCATCGCGTAGGAAACATCCTATGCGGGGCTAAATGAGTGATATCAGCGAGCTCTATATAGCACGTTTAGCACATATTATCGACCATGTTAAATTTATATAAAACTTTTAGCTTGCTTGATGTCCCCAATCTACAGGGACATCACCATCTGTAGTAGCCAGGCTGATAACTAATACCCCTTATTCCCACACTTTAACTGACCTACTCCTCACTCCTCGAATTCAACAAATCGTCCTCAACCTCCTCCTGCGTCCGCGACCCCCGATTATCCCCCACATCGCCCACATCGAACGGATCAACCCCGGTATCCCCCTGCATACCCTGACGCAGCCTGCGCTCATCAGAAGCAGAGCCCCTCTTGTTCCTTGCAGACCCTCCGGGGACACTCCCGCTGACCAGATCGTTAATGGAATAGTCTGCATCATTCGACGAGTAGGGATCGACGCCTAGCCCGCTGAGAGACTGGAATTGGTCTGCTGTTGGGTGTGTTGAGGAGCTGTATTGGCCTTGTTTGTCCTCGTTGTTGGGCCATTGTTGGGTTTGGGATTGCCCGGGTTGGGGTTGGCGGGCTCCGGTGGCTTGGGGTTCGTTGTTACCCCGGGAGGAGGATTTGGGTTGGTGCATCGTCGAGATGAAGTCTGGGAGGACCATCGTGAATAGCTTTGTTGTGGATGACTTTTTGTTTCCTTTTTGGGAAGCTTGAGTATGCTCTCAAATCTGGATGGTTGGGAGGGAATATGTCTTTGCTATAGTGGGCGTACCTTACATTTTGTATATCCGTCTCACCACTATTAAATGTCCATACATCACACTGATCCAATCGTGATATCAAGACACGTGGCGAATGCGTGTTAAGGTTTGGGTCCAGACGGGGCGATTCGTGGATCGACGCGGGTGGCAAGAGAAAGCCTAGACTATCCCTATCCCTCCTATAAACATTCTTGGGTAATTTAACTTTCAGCTAATGCATGCTTGAATCTTTTTAACTTGGCTAGCTGTATGAACCTTTTAGAACTGGTAGCAGCCGAAGCCGACCATTCTCGCATCTCACAATGGTTTACACCATAAACATCAGTGCAATAACCAGACCAGACAAAACAAAACAATTAAATCTAAGACTTAACCACTTCCCCTCCCAGCATCTCATCCATAAACGAACTACTCCGCACTCGCCGTATGCAACAAATCCCTCTCAACCTCCTCTTCGGTCTTCGACCCCCTCTTCCCCCCAGCGTCATACGCATCAACAACAGCAGCATCGCCCTCACTCTCAGCATTCAGCTTCCGCGCCGTGATCTGCGGCCGGCCCGTCCAGACCGTGTGCTGCGGTCGGTTCATCATCAGTAACTCCGCAGCCGTCGGGGCGGCCGAATATGGCCCGCCGGTCATGCCGGACCCTCCTCCGTAATTGTACGGGTCTTGTTGATTATGATAGGAAGGCTGCTGCTGCTGCTGGTCGTTCCAGTAATCGAAATGATTGTCGTAGGAAGACGGGCGATTGTTTGAGGCGCTGTAGCTCGGATAGTTGCTGCTGCTGTTGCTAGGGTATTTAGAGTTGTCGGGGAGGTAAGCGGGATTCGTGATATCCACCCAACTGCCACCACCTTGTTGCGAAGGCCGGTTACTGCTAATTGAGTTGTAGTTGTAGTCATAGTTGTTGTTGTTATGGTAAGCGGGATTCGTGTCATCGACCCAGCCGCCTTGGTTCAACGGGCGATTGTTGGGCTGTTTAGAGTTGTCTGGGAGGTATGCAGGATTGGTGATATCGACCCAGCCGCCACCCTATTGCGAGGACCGATTGCTACTAGAGTAGTAGTAGGGGTCTTGGGTTGGCTGATTGTTGTAGTAGGGGTAATTGTTGTTGGGGGCTGTGACGACCATTTTGGCTATGTTAAAATAAGCTCGCACAATTGATAAGTCTGTGTAAACAGATTGATTCTGATTTCAATTTTGATTTTGCTATTTCGGCGTTTGTTGTCCAAGAGAGCTCTGCGCATTACATGGTCATCTTTATTGTTGCTCTCCTCTATGCTCTGTCCTCTCTGTTACACGAGCTGTGGCGGGTGATTCAAGGCTAATGTCAGGATGGGGGTGCGTCCACTTTGTGATACCTGGGATTGAAATGAGGCATGGGAAGCTCCGGAAGCCGAGCCCGTGGCGACTAGATATGCAATAGCTGTGCTGCTTGACCATTGTCCGTAGAAGTACAATCCTCGATGTTGGAATTGACTCAGTCATTCTTGAGAAAATGCGAATTGAGAGAATAGGTCCTTCTAACAGCGGTTCTATTTTATCCAGTTCTGCGGAAATACCCCTCTTTAGGGTTTTAATGAGCTCAGTGTAATAAATAACCTTAACCTTGTTTGTACCCAAAAATTTAAATCAAGGAGTGCTTTCGGAATGGATGCGATTTGCGAGCTCTATGATCTATAGCTGACGGCGGTATACCAACAAAACTCCTCGCAATTGCTTAATCATCTCCACAGAATTGGTCCAATTGAGAGCTACCCAGAGCAAGTCCCCATTCCCAAATCAATCCAAGCTCTCCGCATCTCCCCATGCAAGTCAGGTGAGATCAACCAATCAACCCCCCCTAAAAAATAACCCTCTCAAACGCCTCCCCCAACCCCCTCCCCTTCAACCACGCCTCCAGCGCCTGCATATCCCCTCGATTAGCCCTCTGCCCACCGCGCTCCCCCAATGAATCCGTAATCTCCTCCATGCCACCGAAAACCCTGCTCACGCCTTCCGTCTCGCGATACCGCTCGCTCACTTTCTTCTGGTGGCTGGGGATATCGCCCCACGAGTGCGTCTTGATGAAGCTCATGTACGCGTCGATGTCGCGGGACGCGCCCTCGAGACAGAGTACCCCCGGTTTTCCCGCGAGCACGAAGCCTGTTAGGGTGTAGTCTGGTGCGTGCTGTACCATGTCGGTGCGCTTTTCGCGGGTGGAGAGGGAGGGGAAGTAGAACCAGACGCGGACAAGCGGGGTTGTATTTTCAGTGGATTCTGATATTAATGAAGCTTGCGCTTGCGCTTTTTGGGTTTCGAGGAACCGCGTTCCTTCTTCGCGGATATACTCCAACGCCTCGAAGATGTCATCCGCCGGCATCGCGGCTGATAGTCGCGCTACCTCAGCCTTGGACATCCAATCGGGTTGTCGAAGAGAATAGCTTAGTGCCGGTGGACTGTCTATCGTATTCGTACTCGAATCATCGCAGTGTAGCGGAATCGAGATATTCACTTGTATCGTCTTCTTCTCCCCCTCCCCCTCAACAATCGGCGCGTGCACAGCAATTAATAAACTTTCTGGAATGCCTGACGGCTTCGAGTCCTCTGGATGCGCACTCTCACACCAGTCACGTAGTTTGTTGATGCAATCCTGGCTCGAGGGTGGGATGTCGATCTCATCGGGGCCCGGGAACATGGCTGTTAACAGGTCGATTGTGGAGAGTTGGGAGGCCATTAGATCAGGCGGGAGCAGCGGGTTGGATATTCGTCGTTGTGACATTTTGGAAGTGTTTTTATTGTATACATATACTTTGGTTATGTCTATGTTGATTAGAACACATTGAACTGGAAATCTCGGCGGTTGTTTGTGGCGGCGGGCGGCTGTGGCTCCGCAATCGGAGGAGCGGAAAATCTATCATCCTGGTTGGGCTTGTGGAGGAGTGATGGGAGTGTAGGCTCTCGAGCAGAACGCTATGAATGCATGCGCTGGGTAAATGGGCTTGAGGATATAAGCTCACTTGAATTAGGATTGGTAATGTAATAATGCGGCGTTGAGGTTGCAGTTGCTCCTGGCGGGGCCTCGTCATCATCATCGCCTCTCGGCGTTACATCTGTATGTATCTAGCCCTAACTGTGAATATATATATCGGTAATTATTTAATAATCACACCAATGACACCATTCCAACTAATAGGCCAGGATTCAGAAAACGTATCTAAAAGTGATTGATATCTACTAGGTACCGATAATTGTACCACGCCTGACATATAACGAGTTATTTGCATGGTCTGACGGTATGTACAACCCGCGAACAGCCCTAAGTGGGTTCTACTCATAACCACTCTTGTCAAGATTTCCTCAATAACTCTCGTACTGGTAAAGTCGGTCGGACAAGTCATGGAGCCGTATAACTACCACTGCTCTATCCTCGCGATCGCGTATGGATCACGAATATGGTCATTTTCGCATTTGGCCAGATCATTGTTTGTGTAGTTAAGGTAGCAGTGGGTGTGTTTTTTGTGGCAGACAGACTGGATGAACAGTCGATTTATTTACTAGAGGGTGAGAGAGATCGGCTCAACTATTATTGAACTTCCGGCTTTAGCTGCGCGCTTGCTAGATGTTGTTTATTTGCTAGCTATGAGAGTAAGGTTAGGCATCGTCAGCAGCGGGCAAGACACTGTCCAAATCACAACAAACTCGGCTGGAGAAGCGCCTTATATGACAATGAAAGTAAGCTTTTAGGGCGCGGCAGATGTGGCAAGGCCCTTGTTGAGAGAGTGAGGATCCCGGCTTGCTATTGTGTGATGTCATGAGGAACAGGGGGGGGGGGGGGGGGGGGGGGGGGGGGGGGGGGGGGGGGGGGGGGGGGGGGGGGGTGGATGGATCCGTATCTCGGCGAGTGCCGCATCCTAATCGACCAGCTACTCCAAATGCTTTGGTAGATCTCCAATCAACGCTTCTTATTTTGTTCTCACGCGGGGTATCAGCACGGATTACCACATCAGGAAAAGGCCCTTGTGACTCACCGGTTTCCTCGTTCTGGCTCGCGAAGATTCTGAGAAATCATCCTCTCCCCTTCTATGAATTTAGGTTGAGCTAGAATGGCATCTCCCGATGATTCAAGAAGCTCAGTCCACCATGCACAACGAGCATTCGATATCGAAGAAGAGGCCGCGGAGACTGAATCCCGGCAGTTCGAATCTAAAAGAACGAAGCTCTACGTTCTTCTCGGATCAGCGATCCTTCAACTCCCGATATGGGGTTCGTTTGCCCTCACCTATCTGATGCAAATTGACTCACACACGGGCAGGCTTCGCAATGAGCTACGGCGTCTTCCAGGAATACTACGTCAACAACTGGACGTTGAAAGGCGACCGCGGCAGCACCGGTCTAATCGGCACAACGGCCAACGGAGTCATGTACCTCTCGATGCCATTCCTATTCGCGCTGTTCACCCGCCGCTGGGCGCATAGACGCCAGATCGCGGCGCTCTGCGGGACAGTCATCGCCTGCGCCAGCTTCTTCGCGTCCTCGTACAGCAGCACAGTCGGACACCTGATCACCACTCAGGGGATCACATCCGCCTTAGGATGCGCTCTCATCTACAGCCCTACAACCCTCTCGCTCGGCGAGTGGTACACCACAAGCAACCGCGCGCTCGCATACGGAATCGTCCTCTCATGCAAGAACATCGTCGGGACGACATGCCCATTCCTAATCCGCGGCCTGATAGACGCGTACGGCTTCCGGACGACGCTGAGAGTCTGGACTGCGATCGTCGGCGGGACAAGCGCGCTCGCGATCTTCCTCATCCCAACACACCCATCGCGCCTCTCAATCGTCCACCAACCTTCGCGCGCACGCACAATCCCCTGGTCCTTCCTCCGCCACAAATCCATCTACTTCTACAGCATCGCAATAATCTTCCAGAGCTCCGGGTATGGAATCCCGCAGACATATCTAAGCACATACGCAAGAGATATCCTCCTGCTCTCGCAGACCTCGGGAACGCTCATGCTCGCGCTGTTCAACGTGCCCGGGATAATCGCGAGCCTCTTCTTCGGCTGGCTCAGCGATACCTCGCGCGTGAAACTCTCCTCGCAAACCGTCTCCTCAATCCCACCTCTCATCTGCGCCCTCGCAACATTCCTCTTCTGGGGCCTGACAAGCGAAGGGAACATCGCGCTGCTGATAATCTTCTCGCTCACCTTCGGCTTCTTCTCCGGCGGGCATAGCGCGACCTGGGGCGGGATGCTCAAGCAGATGGAGCGGGAGAGCGCGGAGCGCAACGAGGCTGTTGACCCTGGGATGCTGTATGGGGTGTTGAATGGGGTGCGCGGGGTCGGGTATGCGAGTGGCGGGTTTGCGGGGGTGGAGTTGTTGAGGTTGGGGACTGTGTCGGTGAACAGGCGCTTTGGGTTTGGGACGGAGTATGGGGCGTTGATTGTTTTTACGGGGCTTTCGTCCCTTCTGGGTGGGTGGGTTGTGCTTTGGAGGTGGGATTTGAGGCGGGTGCTAAACAGGGTGCTGTAGTGTAACTGGTTTCATCTGTTGATAGTATCAGGGTTCGAACTGGAGGGATGCTGTATCTACTAGACATAGGTACAAAAAGGTTGGTTCTGGAAGCAGATTGTATTCGATGCCAGGAAGCATACATAGCCGTTGACAACAATCCTAATTCGATCCACTCTCGTACTCAACTCTAGCCCCTCTCTTACTACGACAAGGATTGGCAAGGGCTTAGATCTGTACCATCCAAATCGTCTCACCGAAGATGACGACACGGAATCCTGCACAGCCCTTTTCGGTTCTTGCGAGCAGACCCTTGTGAGGTCAAGCTTTCAACCAATGAGTCCCAACCCTGTTCCCGTATTATAAATCACTCACGCGATCATACCGTTTTTATATGCTACCTACACCCCGCTCTGAAGGACAAGCTTTTGCCCCGCCACTCCGAGCCTCTTCTCTTGCCCTTACTCAGGATATCATCTTACCTCGAAAAACATCCCTGAGAACTTCACGCGCAATAAGAAACATTAAAAACAACACCAACACAAAAATCTAAAAATGTCCACCAACACCACCAATCCTCCAATCGAACCCGTCCACTTCTTCGACATCCTCTCCACCCTCCCGCCTCCCAAAAACTCCTGGTCCGCGCACGCGCTCAAAATCCGCTGCATCCTCAACTACAAGCGCATCCCCTACACGCAGAGCTTCATCTCATACCCTGATATTGCGCCGCTACTTCGAGACCAACTAAAGCTCCCACCTAATAAAGGTACAGGGGAAATCCCATATACACTCCCCGCAATCCTGCACAAACAATCCATCCCCTCAAACGCGCACGGCGCCCTCGCAGACTCGCTCCCGATCGCCCTGCATCTCGACAAAACATTCCCCAGCCCACCTCTCTTCCCCTCGGGGGATACAAGCTACGCGCTCTTCCTCGCGGTGGAACGCATCCTCGCGGGTTTCGAAGCAGGGTATAGACCCTTCATCGTGCCCCGCGTCGCAGAAAACCTCGACCCGCGCGGGAGAGCCTATTTCGTGGAGACGCGCTCGAAGGCGCTGGGGAAGCCACTAGCGGATGTGCGGCCGAAGCCCGATGAGACGGAGAGGATTAGCCAGCTTTGGGCGGGGATGGAGAAGGAGGGATTGACGCTGATTGCGATGTTGAAGGGGAGGGAGGATAGGGAGAAACGCAAAGGTGATGTGTTCTTCGAAGGGGAGGAGCCGGGTTTCGCGGATATTCTCGTTGCGTGTCATCTGGCGTTTATTGAGCGGTTTGATAAGGATTTGTTCAATAGGGTTGTGGCGCTTGGGGATGGGGAGTTGAGCGGGCTCTATTAGGCCGCTGTGCCGTGGTTGGAGGGGCAGGGGGTGCATAGGGAACTGGGGCTGGGGTTGGGGCTGGGGTTGGGG
>JOMC01000003.1:7829-81985 GCA_000812125.1 Aspergillus ustus
TATATGCCTGAGGCATCTATCTTCTGATAAGTTTATACCTAGGATATAAAAAATAGTAGCATAGTAACCCCCACCCAATATTATATATATATACTATTAAGGAGACTACTAAATAATAGGATAATAGTAGAAAGTATAACTATAGCTTATTAAATATACTATTCTATATATTATTTAAGGGTATGAAAATAGTGGGAAATAGAGGATATATAGGGATACTTGTTTACTACTATACCTAGTTCTACTTAATTCTTTGTAATTAATAAAGTTATTATTTAGAGAGTTACCTTTATAAACCATAGACTTATAGTATACTTTATTAAATACTTAAATCTACAGGCTTCTCTATTTATAGTAAAGGCTAGCCTTGCTTCACTCCACCTTTACCTAACCTAACCATAACTTGCCTTACCTGCGAGTTGTCTAGACATTGAGTAACACTAACAGGTCCCGCTAGACCCCAGGTAAGTCAATCCAAATCATCGGGGTTTAGGTCAAACGCGACCCAAGGTAAGGAAAGACACTCGAGGAGTCGAGGTCCTTCCGTAACAACTATTAGGGTTCAGGTCAATGTCAGATAAGTCCAACCATTCCTGCTTAACGCCTGGAGGGCTTAAGGTATTTTAATGATTGAAAAAGAGAAGACTGCTTCTTAGCAGACTAAGTAGTAAGAAGGGCAAGTTGGGCAACTAAGTTTCTAAAAGGTAGGGTAGCTTTAATTCTAAAGATAATAAATAGTAACTAAAAAACTAATTATATATAATATGTATCCTTAAATACTATCTATTGTTCTATTAAATATATTAATCCTGCTATGTTTGGTATGTTCCTTAATATGTTAAATATATTATTCCTACTATGTTCACTATATTCCTTTTCTTGGCATATCTTAATATAGCTATATTACTATGTTATGCGGATTATCCTTATCCTATTCTATTAATATATCCTCTTGTTGTCCGTACTCTTACGAGGCAGATCTACTGGCTAACAGCATCCCGTCTCCTAGCGCGGCTCTCTGACAGTCAAACACGACACCAGGGTTAGGAAGAGTACTTGAGAGGTCAAGGCCCTTCTATAACATATAGAAGCTATAAGTTAGAAGTATTTATAACTATATTTTTAAATAGAATTAGTGACTTCTACCTTCCTATGTTTACAGTTGTATAATCAATAGTCTTAGCTGGTGGTGTTCATTGTTCATATACACACTCCATGTGATAGGAAATATATATTTCAACCAAAGTCCAAGTAGCTGTTGTGTATGACACCCATTTGGCTTATATAAAATCCGATGACACCCAGGTGCATGAACCATCCAAAGGGAAGAGTAGTAAATAGCGAGGACAACATACTACATGTATCTAGAGAACTAATTCTCACATACTCCTAAGATAACATGGTATTTCAAGAGGATGCCACAAGAAGCGCCAGCCAAATGCCGCAATGTGATTCGTCGGCATTGTGGTCCATGCCACAGGCGGGAGTTCCGCGCTGGGGCAACCAAAGTTACTACTAGTCTGTACACCAACAGGACTACTACCTGCCCCGCCCTCAGTGACCACAACTGGAATCCAGCTGCCTTAAGTTCGCCAGTGCCTCAGCATCGAAGAGCCGCCGGCACTTGGCCATCCAAATGACAAATGTGACAGCGGGATATAAGCTATTTCCTCATCAAATCCCGAACACCAAACACGACCGAGTAGAATTGAAACCACTCACTGGGGTACTGGAGATTGAACATTGGCTCACGGATGGGTGCGTCATCACAGCCCACACCCACACAGCTATCAAGCAAAACGAAATACAGAAGCTGCCAACCCACAGTTGGTAGTTAGCAAGCATGAACACAACGGACATAGAACGATGCAGAAAACGGATCATCCAGTATCTTTGGGACCCAGAACCTAAAAACGACGAAGCCCCGGGCGTCCCCATATGGTGCTTAGGAGCATGCTATGCACCACCTCGGCTTGAAGGAGCAGTGGACGGGCAGACGGGTAAGTCCCATAATCAAGCCCAATAGTCACGGGTATACCACGCGATATTATACGCACAAATGTCTAATACCACTCCAGCGGACGGTAACAGACTTCGTTCGACTACGACGAGCGACCGCCAACTCGGCTGGCCGGAAGCATTCCTCTCCGACTTCGAATCAAGAATATGGATGACATACAGATCAAACTTCACACCAATACCTAAGGATTCCACCAAGGAAGCCAACTCCCCACTAACACTGACTGTACGACTGAGGGGTCAACTCTTGGAAACCCAGGGATTCACCACGGACACAGGATGGGGCTGCATGATAAGATCAGGCCAGAGCCTGCTCGCCAATACACTGGCCATTTTATCGATGGGACGTGGTATGTTTTATCCAACACGTCCGCACACGCGCGTCTAAACGGGGAAAGCACTGACGCCGCAATAGACTGGCGACGCGACAGGTCAGGGGATGAAATGCAGCTGCTGTCACTATTTGCCGACGCCCCCGAGGCACCATTTTCCATACACAACTTTGTTAAGTACGGGTCCGAGTTCTGCGGGAAACAAACGGGAGAGTGGTTCGGGCCATCAGCCACGGCGAGATGCATACAGTAAGATCCCAGGAAACGAAAGTAGGCGTGAATATTGAAAGCTCACTGGGGATGAAGAGGCCTCACCACGAAACACAAAGAATCGATACTCCAAGTATACGTCACTGATGATAACTCGGACGTCTACCAGGATAAACTTATGAAGGTGTCTAGGGACGACCGGGGCATGATGCGCCCAACGCTCATACTGCTTGGGCTTAGACTCGGCATTGATCGGGTGACCCCTGTCTACTGGGATGGGTTAAAGGCCATGCTACAGTTCCCACAATCGGTAGGAATCGCCGGGTAGGTGATACCAACACAAAATCCTCCGCTATTGCCACCAGTCACTGATGCAGCTGAACAGGGGACGCCCGTCCGCTTCCCACTATTTCGTCGGCGTTCAAGGATCACATTTTTTCTACCTAGACCCGCATACCACACGCCCAGCGGCGCGTCACGTTATAACGGGGGATCAGTACACGAAAGATGAAATCGACACCTACCATACCCGCCGACTGAGAAGACTCCATGTTCAAGATATGGATCCAAGTATGCTCATTGGGTTCCTGATCAAAGACGAACGCGACTGGGACGACTGGAAGGGCAGGGTCAAGTCTGTCCAAGGGAAGCCAATAATCAGCATCTATGCGGAAAGCGATGGTGTTTGCCTCGATGGACGAAGCGAAGCCCTGGCTGAAGTTGAGGCACTCGATGATGACGAGTAGCGTCTTAATAAAACGCTAGACATGAAACGATATACCCCAAATCGCGACAACCGCACACAGTATTGGTAGAACTCGATGAATTCATGCAAGCATTGTATTCGAATTCTCTGGGAAGGGTAATTATACAACCAGTTCCTGAACTCGAGTTATGTTACACCGCATCCATGTCTCCATCAAAGTACCTCAAGGCATTGAAAAAGACCATTTCACCCGAGGGGAAATAAAACAAATAGGAAAAAAGACCATCCCATGACACGTTAAAATCCCGCGAACACCCTTTAACCCGCCGCCTCAAAACCGTTGAAGATGACGAGCAACGAAACAAAACAAAAACATATCCGTGCGATTAAGAAAAGAAACGATGAAAGTCCAAAGAAAGCCTATTTGGCAGAGGAAGAGTACTTCGTAACGGCCTTGGTGCCCTCAGACACGGCGTGCTTGGCGAGTTCACCGGGAAGGATCAACCTCACACTAAGACAGTTAGAGTCGGCCCGATTAAGTAGAATCTCCATGCACTCACGAGGTCTGAATCTCCCGAGATGAGATAGTTGACTTCTTGTTATAAGCAGCAAGCTTGGAAGCTTCAGTGGCAACACGCTCGAAGATATCTTCACCCACATTAGCATCACAAGTAGATGATAAAACTAATAATTACCGAGGTCACATACCGTTGACGAATGAGTTGAGGATAGACATAGCACGAGTGGAGATTCCAGTGTCAGGGTGAACTTGCTTAAGAACTGATTCGAGTTAGAACGCGTCCTGTTGCAAATAAACACCGAAATCCCTTACCCTTGTAGATGTAGGAAGAGTAGGTCTCTTTCCTGGTCTTTCCGCGCTTCTTCTTGTCTCCAGAGGCGGCAGCAGCGGTCTTCTTTCCGGCTTCCTTCTTCTCGGCGGGGGCCTTGCCAGCAGGGGCCTTGCCACCAGTGCTAGGCTTCTTCTCAGCGGCTTTAGGAGGCATTTTCAGGTGTTGATGACGGTTTTAGTTTGATAAATTATGGTGACTGAGTATTGATGGAAATGCGAACACACTTTGACGCGTAAATGTGGAGGGGTGATGAGTAGGAAGATGGAAATTTAGAATACGCGGTGACGAGGGAGGCGCGCTACTTATACTCAGCTCCAAACAGCTGGTTGATCTCAGGAGCGCGAAAGAAGCAGAATTTCAATACGTGTCACGCTTCTGTATGATTTGTATGATTAAGGCTCCTAGAAGGCAATAAACGCGCCAGGATTGGCGGGCGGCCCACATTGCCAGTACAGTACGGTAAGATACGCATCAGGCGGGACGCTTTGCTGGATTTGGTATCGGTGGTAGCATGACGACACTAGCCGACGGGGACACTGGATCATGATCCGCCCATTGATTGGCTGTCCCCGCTAAGCGAGAGGGTGATCCAAAACGCGTCTGGACTGCTGGGCGTCACCCTCATGCTGGCGTTATATATGCCCTTCACTCCATCACGGATAACATCGCTTCCCCATTTCTTCCTATCGTTCAGTGCCCATACCTTACATCACTTCGCTTACGCGCAACAATCTAAACCTCACCCTTCTCTCCAACTCTTTATTATCACCTTTCCAAACAACAAAATGACTGGAGGCAAATCTGGTGGCAAGGCTAGCGGCAGCAAGAACGCCCAGTCGTAAGTAGAACGACTTGTATTGAGGAACTCTAGTCTTGACAATTTTTTAGCCGTTCTTCCAAGGCCGGTCTCGCTTTCCCCGTCGGTCGTGTCCACCGTCTTCTGCGCAAGGGTAACTACGCTCAGCGCGTTGGTGCTGGTGAGTTTTGAGACTTGGTTTGACTTGGTCGGTGCTAATTTCCATGGCAAGGTGCCCCGGTTTACCTCGCTGCCGTTCTTGAGTACCTCGCTGCCGAAATCCTCGAACTCGCTGGAAACGCCGCCCGTGACAACAAGAAGACCCGTATTATTCCCCGTCATCTTCAGCTTGCCATCCGAAACGATGAGGAACTGAACAAGCTCCTGGGCCATGTCACCATTGCCCAGGGTGGTGTTCTTCCCAACATTCACCAGAGTAAGCTACCCCCGCCCGAAACACGTTTCAACGATGGTCGGTCTAACGTGGCACAGACCTTCTTCCCAAGAAGACCCCCAAGGCTGGAAAGGGCAGTCAGGAGCTGTGAACTTTGTTTTCTATTTTATTTGCTTGGGGTTTGTCATTCGGCGTGGTTTGGTTCTCTTACTGATATGATAACGGGGTTCTGGACTGGGCACGTTTATGGCTCTTTTTTTAATTTCTTTGCGTTTTGTTTTATTGTTGTAAATTATGCCCACGGGCATGGAATGATACCGACAAGTTCAAATGACCTAAATTGACCAATCGTCCACCGACTCTGATTCTAGTTCGATAATTATATGCGCTTTATTCGGCGTTGCAAACGCGGTGGCAGTATCGCCTTGGTTTGCAATGCTTCCGGGGGTTGCTGTCAAGTATGACATCAGGATAGAAGTTGGAATTACCAGACAGTGTAGATTTGCTGATTAATAGTACATAAACGATTCGACATTCTGCATCTGTGCTATAACATTGGCTATCAATCTCAATGTGCGTCGCTGTCTGGGGCATCTAATGAACCGATTAGCCACGAAATTGGTCATCATCTTTCTTGCAGGAGAGTAGGTTGCTCACAGGGTAATTGGCGAGCGGGAAGGTTTCTCTCGTATTTGCTTCCTATTACCCGAGTCAGTGCATATGCGCCTGGTTGTTAGAGGTATATCGTGATACATACCTCCAGGAGCTGTTGGGGCACGGTATGGGTCAGGGTGTTTCCAGGTTTCTAAAAGCCTTTCCGTTTCTCGCAGTAGAACCTAGCAACGTTGGCGAACGAGAAGATTGTTCAATTAGAAGGCGGCCCATACCTTTTGTTGTCGCGGATCACGAATGTCCTTGTTTGCGTCGAAGAGGGAGCGAATGTAGACTGCCTGCCCTCTCCAAATATGTCTGTGGACAGCCCAGTCCAGGGCGAGCTTCAACGAGCGCCGGTAGAGGGATCTGCTCAGTCACGAGGTCAACAAAAGAGATCACTCGAGCAATGGCGACATACATACACGACAGTATTGACGGACATTGTGGTAAATTGCAATAAAAAAAAACACGTTGATTCAAGCAAACTGGCAATTGCTGTGAATGGGGTGCTGACTGGACATCACCCTGCCTTGGCGGGTTGAGATCACTCGCGGATAGATTTGTGCAAAGCTGGTGCCTCCGGTTCTCCGAAGAGCCGTAGTAATAATATTCCGTCGCTGCCAACCTCAGACGCAACGCTCGTTCTTGAGGGAATTTCCGGTACTTCTCGGCCCGGGCTGGTCTAGCTTTGCTTGCTATACCTAACTTCGGCCACTCTTCGCTGTATCGCTTCACCCCAATTCTCGTTTGACACCGGCCACCTTCATTCTTTTTTTTAGTTGATTCCACCATGGCTTCTCGATTGCCGCTTCGCCAATTTTCCGAGCAGCGCGCAAGGTGTATCGCGCGGGTTTCCCGTGTTCCTCGTCAGATATGCTCCAGCAGGACATTCACATCCGTCAAGGGCTCTGCAAGCGTCAAACCTACTGCCAGGTCAACTCACGGTTTACAATCGATTCTCAGCCTGCGGTAATTGATCTATGTGCTCGCGATTACGAATAACGGAGACTGATATCTTCCAGGAGCAGTGTCTCGAAGCTCAACGTCATTTCAATCGGGAGCTATCAAATCCGGACTTATGGTAATTGCACCCCTCCATTCTTGCAGGAGCTTTGCTGATTGTCTGAGAAGCGGATACCATTGTCAAGGTTCCTCAAATGGCAGAGTCCATTACTGAAGGGACATTGAAGCAATTCTCGAAACGTATGTTCATTGTCCGTTGCCTATCGGAACCTCTCGCTGAACCTTGTGCTAGAGGTTGGAGATTATGTGGAGCGAGACGAAGAAATCGCAACAATCGAGACAGACAAGGTTTGTTGCGGCGGCTGAGGATCGCTAGATCTCGTACACATGTCGCTGATGCGATTTAGATCGATGTGTCCGTCAATGCCCCCGAGTCAGGTGTCATCAAGGAGCTCCTAGTAAACGAGGAGGACACGGTAACGGTTGGACAGGATCTTGTTAAGCTCGAAGCAGGCAGCGCCCCAGAGAAGAAATCCGAGGACGCGACTGAGAAGCCCAAGGAGCCCGCTGTCACCAGCTCAGAGCCTGAAAAGCCAAAGGCACCAGAGCCGACACAGTCCCCGCCTGCTCCTGAAAAGGCCGCTTCGCTTCCAAAGGCTCCTTCCTCCGGTGCATCGCCGAAATCATCGCCACAGACTTCACCAAAGGCCCAGGCCTCCGAGGAAAAGACACCTGCCTTGGGTAGCCGCGAGGAAAGACGGGTAGGTCGCACACACCTCCGTGGCACTTATATCTCGGAGGTCAGTGCTAATTGATATTGTTTCCTAGGTCAAAATGAACCGGATGAGGCTAAGGATCGCGGAACGTCTGAAGCAATCCCAGAACACGGCTGCTTCACTTACTACATTCAACGAGGTTGACATGTCCTCTCTGATGGAATTCCGCAAACTTTACAAGGATGATGTGCTCAAGAAGACCGGCGTTAAGCTGGGTTTCATGAGTGCTTTCTCTCGGGCATGTGTACTGGCAATGAAGGATGTTCCAGCCGTCAACGCTTCGATTGAAGGTCCCAATGGCGGTGATACTATTGTCTATCGCGATTACGTTGACATAAGTGTTGCAGTTGCTACGGAAAAGGGGCTTGTGACGCCGGTTGTGCGCAATACGGAAGCTATGGACCTTGTCGGAATTGAAAAGGCCATCGCTGATCTTGGAAAAAAGGTTAGACCTAGACTAATCAGTTCTGAGCGACTGCTGATGATCAAATGCCAGGCGCGCGACAACAAACTGACAATTGAGGACATGGCTGGTGGTACCTTCACGATCAGCAATGTAAGTAGACCTTGGTCTGGGTACAGCGTCACTATAAGCTAATCGACACTGTAGGGCGGTGTTTTTGGATCCCTTATGGGCACTCCGATCATTAACTTACCCCAGACAGGCATGTCCGTTCCACAATCTCTAGAGCTACGCTAATAATCCTTCAGCTGTTCTTGGGCTCCACGCAATCAAGGATAAGCCTGTCGCTATCAACGGGAAGGTTGAAGTTCGCCCGGTATGTTAAGGTCGGGTTCATTCGTTCCTCTTTTCTAATTCTATCTTTAGATGATGTACCTCGCACTCACCTATGATCATCGGCTTCTAGATGGTCGGGAGGCTGTCACCTTCCTCGTCAAGGTATTGTCCATGATGTCTACCGCTGTTCCGGGTCTGCCTTGCTAACAAGTCAACAGGTCAAGGAGTATATCGAGGATCCCCGCCGTATGCTTTTGGGCTAAGTGGACCGTCTGTGAACGCCCCACCGTCTGTGTTGTAAATTATCAAATTTTATTTTGTGCAATATATATGGCATTGTTCCATCCCAGGCGTAGGTCGGTGGGCAACCCATTGGTTGCCAAATTTGATTTTTCTTGTGTGATACACGAGTTTATAGCATTGTGGTGGAACATTGTCGAATGTCAATGGTGCCGCCGCGTTGAGCCCTCCGAATATCTCAATCAAATAAATACATCTTAATGCATTCCTATCCTTATCTTCAGTTCTTCCGTCTGTGCTCGGCTGAGCCCGTTTAGTTTCCCTCTCTCGAGCTGGGTGAGTACCGGTGGTTCTAGTGACATCATTATCCTGGCAAGAGCATCGAATAACCCAGCTGTGGTACCCTTGTCACGCACTATTTGGCCTGTCACGTCTAGATACGTCTTTTTAGGGACACCTAGCGATGGCAGAATTCTAGAAATGTACTCGGGGGTATCTTGCTTGCTTCTCGGGGTTCCCTCCTTTCGTCTTCCTATTGATTGGTCATCTAGTAGCCCGTCGTTGGGGTCACGGTGCGCTTGCAGGGCTGCGTGGGCGTAGACATGGATTGCAGCCTCGATAGCGTGGTCCCTTGTTGCTTTTTGATCGGTGGTTCTGCTGCTAACCACGAGGCCTGTCGCCATGTCCGTTAGTTCTCGTAGTTCGGGGTGAGGCTTGTCTTCGATTCGAATAAACAAGCCAACGATATCAAACACTCGAATTTTAGTGCGCAGGTGTGGTGGGAGTGTTTCAGTTACTGGATGCAGTGTTTCCAGCACTATACATCAGTTGCATTAGCTATCCCAGTCGCCCCTTCGTTTTTGGTATCAGGGGATCTGATTCGCAACCTACATCTTTGCGTGTCTTCTATCCATGTCGCCCAGTTTTGTACTTGGCCGCTTATAGCTTCGTGTATGGCCATGCATATCATATAGTCAAGTATTAGAATATTAACTTCATCCGCGGTATCATCATCTGCCTTCTCGTGATCCATCTCTGTTCTCCCAGTGGCGGGTAATGTGGTAGTTTCGCAAGATTGCTCGGTGTTGTTTAAAAAATCAGGTGGTACTAGTGGTTGGCTGTGGTAAGCACACTCCTCCTGCAGGTGTCATTGAAAGTTGGTTTGCTCCCCTTGTTGTGTTATCAATGGTTGTTGTTCTCTTCTTTGGGTCGCTGAGTTTTGGTACATGGGCAGATGTTGGTGTTGCCCCGTTAATCAATGACGGTTTATTAGTTGTCTCTAATATCACACCATGGTTTGCGGTTGGTCCTAATCATGGTGCAATATTATGGGACGCTGTGTGGGGTTTTGATTGGATATTGTTGTGCTTTTGAAGTAAGTGGATGGGTGACCCGGAGCGGGCAGCTATTGATATATATATGTGAGTGAGGGCTAAATAGCTGGTTCAAATACATCTCCATGAAAAGTCGCACCCCGCCAGCACAAGCAAGAGAACCGTAGCTGACACAAGGGCTCTACTACACAGTACTGACGATAAATATTTATTAGCGAATACAAAACCCACGGTCGACTACCCTCCACAAGAGCCTATCGACTGACATGCACGTGATGGTCTGACGGACGGATGTCGTCATGTATAAGCCACCGAACGGAACCACAAGAGGAACAAATGCCTCTTACCTGCAATCGAATTTTACATGAATTGTCCTGCACCCCGTGAACATCTAGATCTGACGCATGATCAAACATTCAAGTACCACATTAAAAGCGTTGTCCGTGGAAATCCAGATCAAGAGAAGGTCCAACGCAATGGCGTGGTATTGCACCGGCGCAACAAACAATGAGCTGATCGAGAACCTATCCAGAGAGGGGCTGATTAAGAACGAGAAGGTGAAAAAGGCGATGATGGCAGTGAGCATAGATTCCTCCAACCATCTACAACTGAAGCACAGCCCACACAACAACTTTAACTATGCACGAAAACCCCCAAACACCGACAAAAGCAACCGCACTCTGTAGGCATGCACTCTAATTGAAGTACAAGGTTGATCGCGCCCACTATGCCCCGTCCAGACCATACTCAGACTCACCGCAGCCCATCGGCCACGGGGCGACAATTTCCGCCCCTCACATGCACGGCCATGCATGCGAATATCTTATCAATCACCTGAAGCCTGGCTCGCGCGTCCTAGACATTGGCTCCGGCTCAGGATACCTAACTCACGTGATTGCCAAGCTCATCGTGGACTCGTCTTGCAATGGCACAAACGGACAAGTGATCGGGGTGGACCATATCCAAGAACTGGTGGATCTCGCAAGGAACAACATGAATAAGTCCGAAGACGGCCGGAAGTTATTGGAGATGGGGAATGTAAAGTTCATCAAAGCGGATGGTCGCCGGGGATGGCCAGAGGGCGCACCATACGATGCCATTCACGTCGGCGCCGCGGCGCAAGAGCTTCATCCACTCTTGGTCGAACAGCTCCGAGCGCCCGGGAGGATGTTCATTCCTGTCAACGCGGGGAGGGAACCAGGATCACCGACAAGTCCCTTTGGCGGCGGACAGTATATCTGGGTCGTAGACAAGAAGGAAGATGGATCTATTCAAAAGGACAAAGTGTTCCAAGTTAGTTACGTGCCCCTTACTGATGCGCCCAAATAGTTCTCGGTGCGTGTATGTTAAAATGAGTTTATTGCACTCAAATCAGTGAAGCTAATGTTCAGTTAATGACGGCGGCGACATATTAAGCTGCCATAAGTGAGGGTTTAATGGAAACACTCACAATAGAAGCCTTGCCTTGGCATAGACTTGCACATTGAACCCTAATAACCCCGACGAAGAGAAGGCGCCCACCGAAGTAGAAACAGAGATGGCAAATCAAGAATAAAGGTTAATTTGAAAGTAACTCTGGACTAGAACGGAAATCCGCCGGGGAAATTGAAACCACCCCCCGACGAGAATTTGAATTGAGGTCCACCACCACCGCCTTGCTGGAAGAAGAACTGCTGACCATGCCCAAACGGAGCCTGGAAGGGGGTTTGCCGATGGGATTCTGGGTCGTTGGGATCAACACCGTTATCATATCCGCGCCTAAGTTCGGGATCGGAAAGAACTTCGTATGCCTCATTTATAGCAGCCATCCTCTTCTCGGCTTCCTCCTTCGTAACACCCTGTGATAGAGACTTATCGGGGTGGTGCTTCTTAACTAGTTGCCGGTATACGCGTTTGATTTCCTTTTCGTCGGCATCCTTGCCCACACCGAGGACCTTGTAGTAATCCTTTTGCCTCGAGCGCTTTTCCAGCATCGTGGCCTTTCTCAATAGTTCTTGAACCTCTCTAGACTGGGGATGGTGATCTTTGGCTGTGTTGAGAGTACGTATGGCTTCGTCAAACTTCTCCTCATCTAGAGCAACCTGGCCCTTGAATAGGAGTGCCGATAGAGATTGAGGATTCAGCTCCAGAGCCTCGGAGCAGAAAGGAGTCGCACGTTTGGGCATATGCAACTGAGCCGGACATAATGTTAATGGGATTGCTTTGTTTCGGGCGACCATAAAGAACGTACCTCGTTATATGCTTCGCAGGTTCGTTCAACCAACGAGCCGTAAAGCTTGCCCCGAGAATCCGAAAAGATGTGTCCTGCCTCCTGGGCTTCCTCTACATCGCCCTTTATATCGTCAATAAGGCCTACTCCCCCACTAGCACCAACTAGGAGATTTATCGCGTTGTTGAACTTTCGCGCAGAAACAGCATCCTGCAACTTCTGGAGTCGCTTGTTGATCTGTTTCTCCCTTCGATAGAGTCGATTGCACGGTTTCGAATCTGGATCTGAATGTAGACATTTGCGAATCTGCGCTACACCACGTTCACTGTCCCCAAGGGTATAGAACAACATGGAAGATATCTGTAAATGGGGATCTATTAATCCGGGAGATATCTGCAATGAGTGAACCAGGTCACTGATTCCTTCCTCCAACTCTCCCTTCTCGAAGCGACAATGCGCCCGGCTTCGCCGGAGGTTGAGCGATGCGCTCGCCTTTGATATAGCGGTACTCGCCTCACTTATGCAGGTTTCCCAGTCGCCCTTGCTTTCCGCACCCAGTGCTCGAGACGCAGCATCACGCGCACCCTGAAGTTCTTTATATTCGGCGGATGATTGTTTCCCAGCCTTGTCGAGGTCGCTGAATGCGCCTGCCCAGTCGGCAGCGTTGGATCTTAAGCGAGCCCTTTGAAGAAGTGCACTTTCGAAGTCCGGCCTGAGTAAGAGCACGCGGTCGAAATCATCGAGCGCTTGCGATCGTCTGCCTAGAGACAGGTAGGCGGCCCCGCGCTGAAACACTGTAAGGTAATTGTCAGGGTCTCTGGAGATGGCGGCATCAAGGTAGGCGAGCGCTTCACGGGGAGAGCCGCTGGAAAGATGTGTCTTGGCGAAAGCAATCAAGGACGATAGGGGAGTATCGGGAGATATTTGCGAATGTGACCCATAGCTACCGGGCGCACATGCGAGAAGAGCCGTGACTACTGCAAGTAGAGACAGCATTGTCGGGTGGAGTGGGTGGCGGACAGGAGAACGAGCGGATTGAAAGGTCCTGCACGATGTAGGGTGAAAGGTGGACGAAGCAAAGAAATGGCTGTCGTGGTATTCGCTGGCTAAGACTCGCGAAAGGCTAGAAAGCAGGTTACATGATCGGGGCTGAGTGGCCTTTTAGGGGAACCTTGAAGTCCAGACTCGGAACGTTGCCCTCTGTATATATCTCCTCGCAATCCGTCCAGTCTGGCCTTTACCAGCCGTTACATGCCGTAAATTACAACACGTGACCCTCTCGGGGAAGCGTCGGAGGACAATAATACCGGGCAGTACTTTTCTGAGGGTGAACACAGATTAAGCCTTAGCTTAGCTTGGGCATAAACAGCATGGGCTCTATTCCTTGGGTATGTTCCAGATGCCTTGCACGGTCCGCACGCTTCGTTCGGATCCAGCGACCAGTCTTCCTGTGGAGAGGGCTCCATACAGGTACGCCCTCGCCAGCCTGAGAACAAGATGAACGCGATTTATATGCCGCAGAAACTGACTGTTTATTCTGATAATAAGAAAGCGACCTCTCACCAGCCCTGTTGACACGCGCTCGTTCCATGGCAGCCGAACATGCGGCCCTTTCAGACCAGCTAGCGACGTCTTTTGATCCTAAAATTGCAAAGCGCATGGGCGAGCTCCGCGGGGTAGCGAAAGCCTTGACGGAATGGAACGACGCGAACAAGGTCTGTTATCAACATCCTCCAAATCTCTTGAGCTCCGTTGACAATTCTGCATAGTCCATTGCAGAGCTTGAGTCTATTCTCAACGATCCCGGTGCGGAAGCAGAATTAAAACCCCTTGCCGTTGAAGAGTTAGAGAATACACAAGTTAGCTTGACCTCAATATCGGGGAATTTGAAGCGCGCTCTTGTTCCTCGTCATCCGTTTGCAGACCTTCCGTGTTTGGTGGAAATACGACCAGGTGCGGGCGGAGATGAAGCTGGGCTTTTTGCCTTCGAATTGCTGAGGATGTACAGTGCATTCTGTGCTCGCCGGGGGTTACGGTCGTCAGTAATAAAGCGGGAACTAGGGAATGGTACTGATGATCGCCTGAGCGAAGCAGTCTTGGAAATCGAAGTGGATGGGGCGTATGAAGTTCTAAGAACAGAGTCAGGTGTACATCGAGTACAGAGAGTTCCGGCGACCGAGTCAAAAGGTCGTACACATACCAGTGCTGTTAGTGTCATGGTGCTCCCTAGTTTCCCCGAGAATGGTGTTAGCGGAGACGGCGCTCTCAATTTCGACGACCCAAACAGCGACTACTATATTGATCCTCAGGATGTTCGTTCAGAGAAGATGCGAGCCAGCGGCGCTGGCGGCCAGCATGTGAATAAAACTGAATCGGCGATCCGCCTAACCCACATACCGACCGGAATCGTGGTCTCGATGCAGGACTCTCGGTCTCAGCATGCAAACCGCAAAAAGGCCTGGCAGATCTTGCGGGCAAAATTGGCCGAAGCTCGACAAGAGGCACGGGAGCAGGAAGTGGTTGAACTACGAAGAGGAGTATTGGGTGGTGTTGCGCGCATGGGTCGCGGCGATAAAATCCGCACCTATAATTATGGCCAGAGTCGCTGCACTGATCACCGAAGCGGCATTACCGTCCACAACCTGGACGATGTTCTGGAGGGTGGAGATAGCTTGGACACTGTGATGGACAGTGTGCGATCCTGGATTACCGACCGCGAGATCCTGGAAATGGTATCCGAATTACCAGAAAAACACAAGTAAATAAGTTTCTGAAAACTGTATATTAGACATGTGGCTAAGGTACTTTGGTTGCTTTGCACTCTATTATTTTTCACCTGTCGATCTGCTCATCAACATAACAGCGCCGCTGCAGGCTTCAGGAAAGCGCCATCGAATGGTGTAGATTGTATCATATATACTTCCTTTCGGGGTCTAGAGAGTCCATGAGATCCATGGATTTTTCGTACCTGTTTTGCAGAAAGTTAGTGTATTATCCGAGAACGAACGCCTCTGGTCGGGACGAACATGGTGAACACGATTCCACCGCTCATTATTAATCTGGCCAATCTGGGGACGGCTCCGGACCAGAATGTGAGAATGCCCTCATCCCTGAAGATTCGCGCCGCGCAGACAAAGCTGTTCTTATAGTTCCGACTCGCTTCGAGAGATTGCATCCTAAAGAAGGTTAGCAGCTAGCTTGGACGGATGTCTCCCCAAATGAGGATACACAAACCTGGTTTTGACCGTGTCGAGAGGTTGGGTAACGTATCTAGTTTGTGACATCGTTAGCAACTCTAGACAGGAACATTTGGGTTTAGTTTCGGCGTACACAGTGATAATTCCCGCGATGCCTCCGAGAGCAAACGTGCTTGCCGTGCCTAGTTTCTCACCAGGCGCAACATAGCCCTCTGCCATTTGCTTCAACATTGTGTAGCTAGAGAACCGCGTGGCAGAGTTCGCTGCCTGCCTTGCCGTAGTCGGGACAAAACCTTGGAAGAAGCCAGCGATACCTCGCTCCCGAAATATGATCCCGCTTCCGTGAATGAATCCGCGCATACGTGGTTTAGCGGATTTGCGATCGTCGATTCTGCACAGATTGCAGTATAAGCCTATTAGCTTGAGGGAAAAGGCGCAGAGAGAGAACAATGATATTGTGACGAGACTAACAATTGTGTTTTTATGCTCTCGAACGGCGTGACTGCCAGAAATGACTCTGTAACGCCGGCTCCGAAGCCAGCAATGACGGTCTTCGGCCCCGTCATCTTTCCTTTCTCATCCTGAAGAAGCGATTTGTATGTGTCGAAGGCGACGAACCCTTAGTAAGAGGAACCCCCCCAAACCATCAGCAACAGCAAACCACACCATTGATGGAATGTTGATGGACCGGAGACTCACGAATCCCAGCTTTCAGTGAGTTGCCAATAATCAATGTCGTGCAGCCGGCATACCACTGTTTCCCAAACGGCGGCCATGGGAGCTTTTTCGAGTCCGCCAACCGGCGGTTGAGTTGTGACCGAGTCTTCGCAACTGATTCTTACTTAGTTTTGTGGCGATGGGAAAGAACTGGAGGCTCAAATGTACACTCGGCTGGGTAAGTGATTGCTGCGAAATATTAGTGTCAAAAAATTGATGTACAAGGGCATGTACAACGTTACCAATCTCAATTGCGCCGGCAGTAGAGCCCGCGAGGATGGACCTTAGACTGCTTGGCTGGGAACAGTCGCCAGTGGTTAGCTAGATCCCAGACAAGCACAGACGTCAAGAAAACCAACCTTCCCCTTCTGATCCCCCGCTGTGGGAGCCATGATTCGGTTGGTATCGGTATGGCAATTGATGGAGTCAGGGTCCTAAGATGGAGAGGGAGACAAAAGAAACTCTGCTGTACCTCGGGGCCTGGCGTGTGCCTTGATAGGCCGACTTCGCACCCCGACCCGACGATCCTTTTTTTCCCGACCTCGCAGGCTCACATGGGAACTTCTACAAACAAGCATACTATTTACTCATTCGGCAAACTGGATTTGGAGGAATTGATTAACATTAGCTAGACGCTGAGTCAAGATACGCAGTAACCAAGCACCTGAACAACATCTAGATTCCCCCAGTTTTTTTTTTTTTTTTTAATTTCACCCCCCTTGTCCCCTTACCTTCAATGAAAAAAAAGTGTGGTATAGCGTCGTTCGCTGTCTTCATATTCATTAAATCACCAAAGTGACTGCAGCAAGCTTCCCCCCTCAAACTGAATTGCTGGCAAAGCCAGGAGTGGGACGTGCACAAGAAACTTCAGCCTGAAAAGTTGCTGAGCATCATCGGAAATGCGAGCTGAGGACTGATGGTCAAAATGTAACAAAGAATGAGCAGCAGAAGGAAATGTACGTGAAGCAACCGAGTAGGCCTACACCCTTAATGACCTGCGCCGAACGCAATGACGCCAGGTCCCAAGGTGCACAGTAGGAAAAAAAGCTCAAATCAAACTCGAAACTCCGGAGTATAGGTGCCATAGTCTTGACAGTAACCGAATCGCCGATTTGGCTCTTCGCCAATCAGTATAAACGACTAGTGCAGAGTCAACAACCGCCCAATCAACGTCTCACCCAATAATGGGACCGAAAACTCCGAATAATGCATGGTAAAACTCCGAAACCAAACCAGAGGAATCCTGCGTATTTACAAGCGTGAAGATAATTTTGGAAGTGGGATGAGAAGATGGACACGAGAGAGCGAGGGGCTCGGAGTTCGATAGCAGCAAACTAAGAAGCATGCGGCGTTGACTGCGTCTTTCCACCAGGATGACCTTGGGCCCCATTGAACCTGCCGGTAGACTGCTGTTCGTTCTGAATGTGGCGGCGTTGACCTTGTCCACGGCCTCCACGGTATGAGCCTCGCCCTCTACCGGACTGATACTGTGCGCCGTTTGGATGGTGGCCATGACGGCGATCGCTGGTGTTTGTGTGCGAAGATGCAGTAGGTTGCTGATGTTGCTGATGTTGCTGTTGCTGCTGAGGGTTCGATATTGGGCGTGGGATTGTGTCGGGGGAGTCGTATACGTAGAGCTTTTTGTCGATGTTTTGTGGGATCGGCTGTATTTCGGTGCCCAGTTCCTGTTCGATTTTATAGAGATTGAAGCGATCGTCCCAGTTGATGAGGTTTATTGCGAGACCCAGGTGTCCGAAGCGACCCGAGCGGCCAATGCGGTGAAGATAAGTTTCGGCGTTCTTGGGAAAATCGAAGTTTATGACGACGTTGACGGCTTGTATATCAATACCACGAGTCAATAAATCAGAGCATACGAGATTGCGGCAGACCCCATTTCGGAAATCATGGAAAACGCGATTCCGATGCTGTTGGAGCATCCGAGCGTGCGAATAAAAGCATGAATAGCCTAGCTCTGTTATCTTCTTTGCTAACAGCTCGACTCGGTTGGTTGAGTTGCAAAAGATAATGGACTGATTGATCTGTAGTTTGGAGAAGAGGGTATTAAGACAGTGGACTTTCTGTTTTTCCTCGACGAAGGCGTAGTATTGGGTGATACCGCGGAGCGTGAGCTCGTCCATAAGGTTGATTTCGTAGGGATTGCGCATATGCTTATCCTATATTCGGTGTCAAATCAGGGTTTAAGGAGCTAAACATGGCATTTCATTTACCCACCTTGAAAGATTTGACGATCATCGGGAATGTAGCGCTGAAAAGCATGACCTGACGGTCCTTGGGGTGGAATGAGAGGAGTTGCTCAATGACAGGTGTGAATTCGGGGGACAGCAACTTGTCTGCCTCGTCCATGACAAATGTAGGACATTCGGATAAGTCCGCGACGCCCTTACTGGCAAGATCCAGTACTCTTCCGGGAGTTCCCACAAGAATGTGGACAGCATCGTTCAATCTAATGATATCATCCATCAAGCCGGTACCTCCGGTAGTAACCATAACGTTGATTCCTAGATGTTTCCCAAGCGTTTTGCAGACATGGGATGTTTGAAGAGCGAGTTCTCGTGTTGGGACAAGGATAAGTGCTTGCGTTTTCGTGCTTTTGGGGTTGATACGTTCGAGTGTAGGAATGACAAAAGCGGCGGTTTTTCCAGTGCCGTTTTTTGCTCTAGCCAGAATATCTCTGCCTGTGAGAGCTACTGGGATTGTTTCTTCTTGAATGGGAGAGGGCTTCTCGAACCCGGCCTCGAAGATGCCCATCATGAGCTCTCGTTTGATATAGAAGTCTTCAAACTCTAGACCTTTGGTAGCGGTCACGTCCTGAAATGGAATTAGACATAGGCAAAGGAGAAATATGATTTTATTGACGACAAACCTCTGTTTGCGGCCGGACATCTTTGGCTGGGAGTTTTAGTTGGTCTTTCCACTTTTCTGTGTTTGGCTCCCCCAAGGCTGTGTTATTCAATTGCGTCGCAAGCGCGTCGGCCATTGTATTTATTATGTCTTTAAAAAATGGAGATTGATGTATGTGGTTCAGGCGTTTCAAGGTTGTTTTCAGTCTTTGCCGGAGATGGTCGTGGATTCGGTGATGTGCTGGATAATCGACGAACAGCTCGAGTGTATGTGGTAATCGGCGGGCGATCAAGATAGTAGGAGGTGAGGGGACAGGTAGCTAGTGTTTGACGAGGGTTTACGACAGTTGCAAGTTGAGCCAAGTGAGGTCAGCGGGGGCGGTAAAAAATGGAGATGAGATCGGGCAATTGTGTTCTGGTTGCTCTTTGGCGAGTGGGCAGTGGTGCCGCAGTGCTGTGCTGAAAGCTCGCCGTTCTCAGTTCCTCCTTCCAACCCCGCCCCTTACGTACCGCTTTTGCAGTTTGAGACCACACCCTTCTTTGTAGATTCCGACGGCCTGATTATTATTACCCGTCCAAATAGTTCTTATCTACCGGTGCCTCCGGATGACAGTAGATGATGTATTATAGATATCTACAGCCCTATCTCAACCTTTCGAGTCTCCTTATGCAGCATGGGAATTTCAGTCAAGCGCTCGAAGGTGGTCTAATCAGGCAGTCGAGCAAGCCCCAAGATGCCACTCACCGGCACTTGTGGCGTCTATGTTTGAAGTTGCTCACGCAGAAGACGAGTGCACCCAAGCAGCCAACTAAGCAGGTCACGGCACTCTAGGGCCTTTGTGCGGTTGCCATCCAGGGGGTTTTTGAGGGCACTTAACAAGCACTAGACACGCACTAAAAGGCCCTCCAAGGGCGTTAGAAGGCACCGAACGGGTCCAGTGTACAATATTATGGGTGTTATCACGGACCGTGGCAGGACTTGGAAGGCTTTCATGAATGGAACAATATTGAAAAGTGATGGGCCAGTAGCCAAAAATAGGGTATTGAAAACGAGGAGTAATACGAAATTCGCGAAGCAAACGGAGGACTTTATCGCAAGGATAGCCTTGCCTGACCTCGCTCTGGTTCGGCTAATCTAGAACAAAGTCAGGTTATGTTTGTCTGAAACTATAGATAGATTACTTACTCCTTGACTCTAACATCAGGCGCGAGAGTGATTTCAGCCCTTGAACCTGGTGTGATGAGTATGAATTGTCGCCCGATCGACCGCCTAGCGGCATGCATCTAACGGTAGCGGTTTAGTATGTTTCACTCATCATTCGCGTGGGAGTTGAGCACATACAAGCATGTCAATTGCCATCTTTCTGTTGATGTGGTCCATGTATACGTCGCTATAAATGAACATCAGGGGTCTGAGTCAACATGGAGGTTGACATGGCGATACTCACAATTCATCTAGACAACGAATCGGCGATCCCATGGCCTCCCAGAGCGCTAATAGAAGACAGACTTGTGAGAAAGATTTCTCGCCGCCGGACAAAGTTCTGGCTCCACGCCCTTCGCTGCTGTCTTTGGTTATGTCGGGTTCGACCTGTGAAATAAGCATGAGTTATTGCGATGTTGGCTGGGAACCATCGACACATACTTGTAGGTCCAGAAGTTTATTTTCATGGTCCGTCAACAGTCGCCCGCGAAAGCTCCTCTCGCTCAGAAGATATGTGAATTGGGCTTTGGCACGGGAAGATATATGCGACCTGAACACATTCCAGCGCTTCTTGCGATGCTTAAGAGCGGACTTTAGGGCCTGTGTAGTTGGCTTGTTAGCAACAACTGTTTCGCTCGAGACTAAGGAGCCAAAAATACAGTAGCAAGCAACTTAAATTCCTCGACTTGTTTTAATGCCTGGTGGTGGTCCCTTCTTGTCTTCTCTGTTTCGGCACGGATTTCATCTCGCGTGGCTCCCAAGCTAGAGAATCGTTAGCTGGTGTATAACTAGGGAACGCTAGCCGACGCACTCTCTATTGTGTTGATCATGATCTCTCTGTAGCCTTTCGAATTTCTTCTCCAGACTAGCATTGGTTTCACCTGGATCAATCTCAACTCGCTGAGAGACCATATTGGCCTTTTCAGAGAACTCGAATATACAGGCCAGAGTCTCGTCTTTTGTGCGCTTTAGTCTCTCTTTGGTTCGCTCCATGTCATCGATGTGTTCGACTGCAGTGTTCTTTTCACTCATCCTCTTCCGTCGTTTGTCAGTGATAAAATGCTGTTCACTCTCAGCAACTCTGAGCTCCTCTTTTAACTGGGCCATCTCAGCATCTTTCGTCGCGATCTCCTGTCTTATTTGTTTCAGAATCTGCATCATCTCATTCATGGCGTTAGAACTGTCATTTAGCTGACCCTCGTTTAGTCCCTTCTCCTCTTCAACCTCGCGAAGAGTAGTTTGGAGCACTTCGAGATTCGAATCTTCCCTGCTTTCTTTTTGTAGGGCTTCTTCAAGTTCTTCAACACGGTCTTCTTTTCTTTGACTCTTGACACGGAGTTCGTCCCTGTTCCTCTCAAATCGCTCGCGGGCCTGCCTGCAGCGCACCAAATGGGACTGAACGGACCGCATTTCTTCTTGTCGGCTGTTCAGCTGCCGCCGGAGATTCTCGATTGCATCGCGCTGGACTCTAGAGGCAAGGAACGTGGTAAGCATAGTTTTTTTTTGATAAGGTTAATGTGAAATGCTTACCTGATTTGAGAGTCCCGGTCAGATTTCATTCGTGGGTTGCCGTTGTAGACGGAAACAGGAGCCTGGCTTGGTTCGCCATTACGACTGTAGGACAGGTGTATACCGCGGCGTCTGTCTGCCTGATTGATACAATAGCAGCGCTTGACGTTCCTCGGCCTATCGCCATCGAATAGTACGGAGGATGCTTCTTCTAGGTTCTCAATAAGAAGGTTTTGCTCAATGCCATGGTTGATGACCAATTGTCGGCGCACTAGGTCATTTTCGACCTGATAATCTGGCAGTTAACCACATGATTCCCCTCTCCAAGGGCGCGCCTCATACCTGCAGGACTCGTAGAACGGTGTCAAATCGCTCGTCTGGTTCGTGTTGTGACGTATCCAGATGGCCCTTGCTGCCAATGAAGATTGGAACCGAACTAATGGTATTGTTAGCGGCGAAAAAGTGCTAGCTAGACGGGTTATTGTATGTTACCAGCTGACTCGTTGCATGATTCCAGATAGGATGCTTTGATCCTTCTTTGAGGTAACGATGAAACTGTTTAAAGTTGCTCCAAATGAACTTTCCAGAACAGATGACCATTCTGGCTTAAGCAAGGTGACAAAGTTACCAATGGGACCGACAGGTCTTTCGGCGAATGACTGTTCCTGTTGAATTGCCCTTAGAAGCGCCGGCATTTTATCAGGGAACCCTGAGGATCTGCCTCCACCTTCTCGGCTGAGGTTATGTAGAAGCAACTCGGCATCCTGGAGCTCGCGCTTGGCTTGTTCAACAGGTTGTTTTGCCGCTCGTTCTTGGGCCTCCGCTTTCTTCACGTCGGCAGATATACGATCCTCTTGTCGCTCATGTTCGTTGTACTGGTTACGTATGTCTGCAGCATCTTGTCTCGCCTGTTCAAGTTCTTCCTGCCTCCGAGAGTAGCCGCCGCCGTGAAGGTCAGCTAGGCGTTGAGTTTCCTGATGGATTTTTTGCTGTATTTCGCCAACCCTCTCTTCCGTTGTTCTAAGGTGCTCCCTGATCCGCCGCTGCTGGGCCTAAACGAGATAGTTAGAAAACAATAGTTTTGCTGTACTTGGAAAAAGGGCTGGTTGTACTTGAAGATCATGCCTCTCATTCATACTCTCATCTAACCTGGACTTAATTTCTTCTGCCTCGCCTTGAGCGTTATCAACTTTGCTCGTCGCTTCTCTGACGTATTCTGCTGCTGTTGCGAATTCGGCATCGGCTTCTTGGATGGCGGCATCATATTTCTCGAGTTCAGATTCAGCCGCCGCTATTCTGTCGTGCACTTTAGAAATCTCCGCTTCTAAATCGTCCCTTATCTGGGGGAATTAGCACTGAAGTCCAAGAACGAAGAAGGCATTTCCTACCCTTTCCTGTTCTTCGACCTGCACCCAAACCATTTGGTTTCGAAGACTTGCGATTCGGGTTCTAAGAGACTCATGTTGGTCCGATATCTCCAGCTTCCTTTCTGCGGCATCTCGGCGACTCTTCAAGACAGAAATGTCCTGCTCTTTATTCCGTAATTTCTCCTCTATTTGATCGACGGACTCCTCCATCAGTCGGTAATCTTGATCAAGCTGCTCCAATTGGACACCTTTCACGAAGAACCTATATTTATCGGCGGGGCTAGATGAACTCAGAAATTGGCGAGCCATATCCTGTGACAGGACGTTCATGGGGTTTTCGAATTGTAGGGTGAAGTGGTCGATGATAGCATCAAGCTCGGTTCTCTTGGTGGAAATAATGCGTCCGCTCTCCGACTTGATCTTGAAGCTACTGGCGCCATTTTTAGAGAAATGTCGCTCCACGATAATAGATTTTCCGTAATCATCGGGCAGGTAAGCACCATCGCCCTGATTTTTGATTCGAACAACAATTGTAGCAGCCCTTGGAGAAAAGTTAGAGCTGAGAGCTTGGTGGTGTCCGTATTACTTACTCTTTGCCTTCTTTGATGAAACTCTTGAGGCTTTGACCCCGATTAGTAGCTGAAGCTTTGCCGCCTAGACAGAGGGTGATGGCAGTGAGAACCGCGCTCTTACCGCTGCCATTTTTCCCCACGATGAAGTTTATCAACGGACCGAGCTCAACTTGGAAGTGATCATGGCACATAAAGTTATAGCATTCAACCCGTTCAAGGATTCCGTGTTCTGAAGGCACATTGGGCTCGTCGCTGTAGAACGCGTATTTCTCTTGTATCATTTGTGTTGCTAATAGTTCCAGCTCTTCCTCATCTTGCTCGAGAGCAGCGGTTACTGATCTATATATTCTGTCTTCCTCATTTTCACTGGCTTCGTCGCTGCGTTCGGAATATGGCGACGTGGATACGCGGAGACGTTTTCTCTGTCTTTCATGTTAGTCCTGGTGGTGGTACCGAGTGAGATGAGACGAACACACCGATTGAGGAGTTACTGAAGCTTGTACTGAGCCATCATTATCGCCTTCTGACTCAGTGGCTTCTTGGGACACTTGCGAGCGCTTTCGAATCGACATTATGAGAGAGCGGGTCAATATCGTATGGTGAAATCGAAATCGGGCCTGGGTAGGCGGTTTGGAATTGAGGGAAACAAGTGTGTCTTTAGACTCAACTCAATGATATCCCAGGCCTTCATCAAGTCCACCAAAAGACCCTGGCCAAGATACCGGTGGCTGAGTATTCGTACGGGCTTTGTCTTTGGTCCTTGTCCCACCATCCAGTACTGAGCCGGACACGTGTGTCGCGTCAGCGCGCCTCCGTTGGCGCCTGGCCACGTGAGCCCCACCTTATTATACGTTTAGTCTAATTGGCTTAGGTGTCGAATTGACAAACTTGTACTGTACCCTAGTATCGACTACCTGACTTGGAGAGACTCGGAAATAGGTATTACATGCCGACAACCTGTATTCTTCTTCCAACTTCTAGGAGATTCATCGCCCTCAATGGACATCAATTTCTTAGGTGGCAGTAGGCTCTTCTGCGACGTAATGCAGATAAGCACCCAGCAACTTAGTGCCTTCGATGTAGTTTCTCTTGTCTAACTTTTCGTTGACAGAATGGGCAGCATCGGTTGAGCTGCCCATCGGTAAAAGGAGAACATTCTTACCAGTCGCCTCCTCAAAGGTCAATGTGATCGGGATACTATCTGCAGTTCAGCATCCAAATGATAAAAGGATGATATCAATCATCTTACCTGCCGCCTTCGCGAGTCATATCAGGCTCCACACCAAAGACTTGTTTCACGGCTTTGCTCGCGGCTGAGAAATTCCAGTGCTTGGGGCTAGCAACCCACCATTTTCCATCATGTTGGAGCCACACGTCCAAGGTATTTTTGCTGTTTAGCTTGGCGAATTCTGATTTGACATGGTCGAAAACGAGCTTGTTCACTTCGGCACTCTCCATGTTGGGAACGGTTCGGATAGAGAACTTGCCGATAACCTTTGCTGGAATAACGGTTTTCGCGCCAGGAGCAGAGTATGCTCCTTCAATACCGTGAATTGACAACGATGGGAACCTCCAACGCGCCATGAGGGTTCTCTCCCTGGTCGGATGGATACCGGTCTGGCTGCCTAGTGACTCGTAAAGGTTCTCCATAGTGTAGCTGATGTTGGTGTAGAGAGATTTCTCGTCCTCTGAGACGGGCTCAACAAGGTCCATAATTCCGGGAATCAGAATGTTGCCCTGGGAGTCCACAAGCTTGGAGAGGACATTAACTAAATCTGTCATTGGCTCATGCGCGGAACCACCAAAGACACCGCTGTGAAGGTCTTGAGCAGGACCAGACACGCTGACAGAGTAGTAGTTGCAGCCTCGCAGTCCATAGGTCAAACAAGGCTTCTCAGTCCCAAGCCAGTAGTTGTCCGAAATGCATACTGCATCTGCATCTTTGAAGAAGCCCTTGGCCTCGGAATGGATGAACTCCTCCAAACCCTCTGAGCCATATTCTTCCATGCCCTCGAAGCAGCAGAGAAGATTGACTGGGAACTCAATTCCAGCTTTTTTGTGTGCTTCGATTACGTTCAACCAGCCGAGAACAGGGCCTTTGTCGTCAGTACTACCACGCCCAAACATTCTCCCCTGGTCGTCAACGGTAAGTTCAAAAGGCTCTGTAGCCCACCCATCTTCCTTTAAAGCAGGTTGCACATCGTAATGACCGTATACTAAGATCGTTCGCTTGTTCTTGTCATTACCATAGCGCGCAATGACTACCGGGGGAAGATCAAGATGCTCCTTTCCAGGTTGTTTGCCCAAAGGCCTTTTATGCACTTCGGCGCCCAAGGCTTCGAGTTCCGAAGCAAGGAAGTCCGCCATCTAGAAAACAAGATAAATGTCAGCCTAGCTGACGGCTTTCTAGGACAGTTTGTGGTTGTTTCATGCCTTGAACACATCCTTCCTGTTCTCATCCTGGGCGGAGACAGAGGGAATCGCAACGGCATCGCGCAGACCTGTGAAGCTGATCAGTGAGGCCGATGGAGGCGGGAGCTTATATGGTAACTTACGATCGACGAATGAGCCGGACAAGTCATCAACTCTATTATGCCGCAAGGTCAAAACTATACAATTTTTCACCTTTGAAAAATACGCACTGTTTGAAGAAAGGCTCGAGTTGGGGCGCCATTTTGTGGTCGCTGATATGACTGTAGTATGAACGGCGAGGCGATAGGGGAAGTACCGGTGTGTTGAAGCGAGGAGTGGTAAAGTGGAATGCTTGGTGACCCCTGGCAGAGAATGTTAAAGAAGGTAGGTATGGATTGCGTCCTAAGAGTGAGGTTGTAATGCGGCGGAGAGGGAGGAGGGGCATTCTGACTGTCGTGATCCATGCACCTTGGGTGGGTTTACCTAACGGTAACCTCCGAAGGGTTGCCAACCACGAAATTTTACCGTTGCTAAGCGCACTGGATCTCGGTTGTGATATCGAACTAACTTAGTGGGTAGGTGGTTGTAGTATCCCGATTAACACTGATTTCAAATGACAATGATTGGCTGATTGGAAATTGGAAATAATATTAAGACATTGGAGAATTTCTGGTGCTGAGACTTGGGATGAAAACATGCTGGATCTAAAAATACATAGCTTTGCTAAATGGCTTTAGCTACTGTACATGTTGAAGGCGTCACAAAGAACAAATATAGAGAACGCTGGGTAGGGAATTAGATGATAGAGGTGAAGAGTGAAATTGGTGCCCTGGACAGTTGGTTTATTCATCTCGGCCCCAACTCTCTTTCCGCAGCTCGCGGTCCTCTCTTGCCATCCGACGCTTCGCGCCCCATCTAGATTGCACTGCCTCCAGAACCTGCCTTTGGATTTCCTTCTTCTGCGGGCTTGCTTCACATGCTTGGGCAATGAACAGCGGGGAGCAATTGAAGCGTTGGGCGAGCTTCCACCGGCTCCAAACCAATGGATCGCTTGCACGGAGTTTGCGAATCTCTTCTACATCTTCTCGGGTCAGATGGTACTTTTTTTCGGGTACAGATTTGAAGACAGAGGGTAGCGCATCCGCATTCAGTGAACCGGAAGAGGTGTCGGTGCGGAGCGTTCTGCGAACATCGTTGGGAGGGAGGAATTTCAATGGTGTATGATAAGCAGACGGGGAGCTTGATGGAGGATTATGGATGATATGAGCCTGACTATTATCGGGTGATGAACCGAATGAAGCATCTGGCTTGATACGGAGGCGTTGTTTTGTACGTCGGTAGGTGGATTGGGCACGTCGCAGTTCCAGTGTCACTGGTTCACAGGAAGGCAAGAGAAATGGCAATCCTAGGATTTGTCTTTTCGAAATTGCAATAAAGGTGGCCATCTGGACGTCTCTGCCTAGGGCCCTTGGACGAGATGCGGTGGTCAAAAAGCTGGGAAATCGGATCAAATGTCGCAAATCTGGGAAGGTTTTTTTTTCCAATCAACACCCTGGACAGATGCAAAGAAACAAAACCAACAGCGATAGAAAAGATACAGATCAATAGAAACACATACAACTGATTTAGCGGCTGTGTACTCGTTATTCGAAGCGTGCTGATTCCTGTCCTGGAAAGGCGATGTATCCGGGTGAAGAAATGTTCCTGAACTTTTTCGCTGGCCGGCGATAGGAGGAAATCGAGGTAAATCCATAATTAGTAAGCTAAGACATAAATAACCAAGTAAGTAATCTAGTGCGGCTTGTACAAATACGTATATCTTCTCTTGGCACTTCGTCATGTGTCCAACAGTCCACTCAAGCTGCTCACTCGACGCATCCCAACACATCATGACTATCAAATGTGCTCTAATCCTTTTGGCTTTATCTCAAACAATGCGCCACTTACTACTTACATGATATATGTGCTTGGATAGTTCGCTATTTCCACTTGGTTCTCTCTTTGAATCTCTCGCTCTAAGTATCCTCTTGGAGGCCTGTTACGATACTCTGCGTTAACATTTCCCATCTCTGGCACTCGGAAACTCTAGCATTCATACGTGAGCCTTGTGCTTTCTCTTCCACGAGCTATTTGCAAAATGCAGATGTACATCGTGGGCAGTTCATGACTCGATACTAGGCCATTCTTCCAAGTTCCTACCTGCGAAATAACTCACCGGCAAGCGATTTGAACCCGCGCTGCGATTTGTGTCGGAGCAGACTTTGGTTGCCTGAGCAGTTGGCCTGTTCTGCTTTCGTTCGTGCAAAAAATCCAGCGGCCAAGACTGTCTGCGCTATATTCGATATCACGTTAGGGCAGATCAAATTAGATTACCGCAGTCTTCAGTGTATCATGGACTCTAAGAGCCATAACGCACCTCTTGGGAAGCCTCTGGATAAGCACGCAACGATGCCCGAGACCTCGAGTCATCTGGCACGTCCTGACGGGGAGAAACAACTGAACCGGGGTTTGCGGCGTTGCAATTGCGTGAAAGGAAATGATGATGCTCAGACACAAGATGTTGATCGACCGGTTGACCTAAACGATGCTCCAGGTTCGACTGCCCCCGCTAGCATTGTTAGGCCTAAACCATTGTCACTCTCGCCAGATATTCCGTCGCAACGAGGAAGGCCGCCTCAGAGGACACCACCGTCACCTGAATATTCAGCTCAACGATCTCCTCTACAAGCCCATTCGCCTGCATCCCTGATATTCGAGCGTAATGTGCAGGAGGATATTCTCCTACCTCAGACGTCGCCCTCGATACCCTCACATATTCGAACAGAGAATTATATACCTCCGGTACTGGAAGCCTCCTCTGCGGCAATCACTGACGATGCCCTTGATCCCGATTCCGTCGAAATTGTCACTCATAATATGCACCAGTCTGCTGCGGGCTGCACAGCTTCTGCAGAACAGCCACCACAGTCCCCTTGCTCGGATAGAGTGGATCCTGGCGATGCTGAAGAACTCCCACCAGCAACTCAAAGCTCGGATCCTAATGACATTAGACGATTGAGTTTCATCTCGTTTGCCGATGTTGTGAACGCTGAAAATGCCGAAACAACTGACGGTCCGCCAAACCACGGCCAGCACACAACTAATCCAAACCCAACAAGCGGGGGATATCGCAATATGTCACCCTCATCGTTGCACTCTCCGGTTTCCTCCCACGGCTTTGGCACGTCTCCACCAACCAGCATATCGACGTCATTTAAGGGTATGGAACTTTCCCCAAACCGGTGCGGCCGTGGCGCCGAAAGCCCGTTACTCGCTGTACAGAGACCGGTGTCTCCGAGCTTCAATGGGGAGCTTAATATTGAGACGATGAGACAAGCTTTGAGGCGAACAGGTAGTGGTGATTTAGGCGCGTCTCGAAACCAATTACCAAACACGTTGACCAACGAGGATTGAGCTATTATATCATTCTAGTACCGTCTCTGGTTTTTATTCCGATGCTATTCTTTTGTGGAACATTTTGTGTCTGTTCATATGGTTGCTGTATACGCTGTACCATCGCCACTAAATACTCCATACGTTTTTGTCATTTCACACACTAATTTAGAATTTCGTACATAGGAGTAGCTAACTTAGACCAACTATGTAGATACCCGGGGGTCTCGGCATCTAGATAGCTTCCATACTGTGCTACTTCGCCACTGGCAGGTGGCCTGCCGGCATATGTTGAAATCCGTGAGGTAACTTGATAGATAATTCGTGAATGCAACTTGAGTTGTTGAAATATTTTACCCATTCAGACGTTGAGGGGTCACATTCTATGCTTTTTGAACTTTTGCAACTGAGTCTAGCGCGTGTTGCACTAAACTGCGAAGAACCGGAACATCTTCTAAACCAACACTTATCCGTACTAGGTCGAACTCGATACCAAACGAGCTAGCCTGCAAGAAAGTTAGTGGTGTTGAGGAGTAAGAAGGCGAAGGGGGACTTCAATTAAATACGCACCCATTCAAGCTCGCCGTAATGAGCGAGCAATGTATAAGGGCAACTGGTAAAGCCGACCGGTCAGTTCAAGGACTTTGATAGTCTTGAACATAGTGTTTCCTGAGAGATAAGCTTACCTTAATGTGAAGTTTGTCCCAAGACTTGGGCCCTTTAGAACTTCAAGGTTATCAAAGAAGGCAGCTGCCTCTGCCGTTGAATGGAAAGTGACAGAGAATAGCCCACCATAGCCACCATTTGGGGTGCGGAAAGACTCGTACAATGGTAGCGAGGTGCTGTATTTAGGGTAGTACACGTTTTTGACTAATATGTGGTCAGTACGAGGCTCAGCAAATTGATGTAAAAGACACTTACCAAGTGGAGAATCTTTTAGCATTGCCGTTATTTCTTCGGTCGTACCATTGATTTGATCGATGCGGGAGATAAAGTCACGGCTGTTTCTCTCGAGGAAGACTGCGTCTTCTACCCAGACGTTGTCTTCGTACTCCCGATTGAATGTGTCTTTAAGCAACCGATAGTAGGGGCCGTGTGGGTTGAGTACGGCGCTCCCTCCCATAACGTTACTGTCTCCGCTGAATATCTTTGTCAGACTACTGACCACAATATCCGCATGGGAGAGTACGTTGATGTTGAGGAAGTTCCCGACTGTTTCGTCCACAACCACAGCAAAGTCGTATTTGTTGGCTAGGGCGCGTATTCGCTTGAGGTCAGGTGCCTTGAGCAGGGGATTACCTGGAAACTCCGTGAAGAGAGCTAGGAATCTCTCTCCGCCGACTAAACGCGACTCGAGGTCGTCCAAGTCCTCAGATTCCCCGCGCCCATAGAAGAGGCATCCGGGGCCCCATTTCTGAAGGATTTTTAACGTATCAATATAAGGAAATCCGAAACATATGCTTTTCAGATCGCCCCTGGCTTTCATCAAAATCCGATGAGAATTGAAGATTGAGCTCATGCCGGTTGGGAAAAGTGAGACGTCAGACTCATCAAGTCCCGCTATTCTTCCTTCCTCAGATATCTTCTCCAGGGCCTCGCTGAGCTCAACATCTTCAGTCAACACACCTGCTATCCGCCTGCGGACAGCTATCTTTGCCTGACTGGCTAGCGAGGTGCTCAAATTCCGTCCAAAGCGTTCTTCGATAAACTGGACGGATTCATGGCCGTCTTGAGGTTGAGTGGTTGGCCCGCCTTTTCCAAGTCCATTTACCGAGCCTCGCCCTTGGTATCTACGAGGACCTTTGCAGAACCGCTGGGAGGTTGCGTCTGCCGCTGCGGTCTTCTTTTCGACAATGAGACTGTCTTTCAAGGCGGAGAGGCAAAACTCGCCTCGCCGGCTGGAGATACCGTCACCGGAGTGCTGCCACACCTGCTTCGCTACTGAGGCGTGCTCTTTCGGGTATATCACGCAGGAAAGAAGTGATGTAACGCTTGATAGCTCGCGATCTAGTTGCTGGGTAGGAACGAAGTCCAGGACGCGGACTTTCTGAAAATCATCGGACGGTATTCTTGACGAAAGGAACGTCTGGCACAAGCGCGCGGTATTCGGCGAGGGGAAGAGAGTCGCACCATCAACTTCTGGGTTTCCGTATCGAGATATTACTTCTTTGACAAGTTCTTGGATAATGGGATGTACGAAGAATCGAGGATAACCGCATGCCATCTTATTTACAAGCCACAGTTCACCTTCTTCATATGCCACATTGTCTTTCCATGTTGGAAGCGATACACTGACTGCCTATTTATTGCAAGAAATATTGAATTAGCGTTCAATTCTATCATCGTCCGAGTCGAGACCACATTAACCAACTGCCAGCAGGGGTACGCGGGGTACGCGGGGCCGAAACATACATGGTCAGTGTTCGGAGGAACTGTGCCTCCAACTTCTTGGATCATTTTTGGCGAATTAAAGGAATAATCTCTGAATCGTAGGGGGAAAAAGATCAATTGGAACTTATTACAGAAGAGTGAGGTCCAGTAGAATGATTTAGTTGTGACACAGAATAATTACTAGAGAAATGGGCAGCGATTTCGGCGAAGCTAGGGGAGGTTCAACCAATCAAACTTCGTCCTGTCGAAACAGCAGGTCATCCTGGAGCGCTGCAGCTTACTTTGAATCAGGATGGCAATTACTAGTAGGTATATATCACCCTGTGGGAAACACCTGACAGTAAACCAAGCGGGAGCAGATTCCTAGGTCATTTGCTTTCAGAAAATGGAGCGTAAACTCTTCTTGAAGATAAACCCCTCTCTCCGAGGTCCTATTCTGCTCGTGTTACATATCAGGTGGTACTGCTATTTGCTTATCGGCACGTGATCTCATCGGATGGCGGTTTCAATCGCCGCAGAAAAAAGTTCTGAAACTTTCTCTGGAGAGAGTATTCACCAACCCGAGCTTCTTTTCGGGAAGCCACGCACTATCAATTACGATGACCACTCATGCGGTGAAGAGAAGGAGACTCAGTCCTCCTTTAGAGGGACCTTCGCATGGGGATGAATCCAGAGGGCCAGAAACGAGCATTGGCGCAAACCGGCCGCTGGGGACCAATGCAAAGAAATCAGGGAGTACGACAAGTCAAACCGGACGTTCTGCAGAATTGGCTCTCGCCAGCGGATTTTACAAGTCTAGCTTGTTCAAACTGCAATTAGACGAATTGATTGCAGACTCAAGGCCAAATTATGATAAACAGCTTGCGACACTCAAAGATACTCTTCACAGCCTGAAGGATTTAATCGAGCGCCTCCCCGAACGACCTCCAAAGCCGGCATTGGAAGCTGATAAAGAAATGCGAGCTACCCATGGCATAACTGTGCCATATCCCGCACCGCGTCCCAGCAAGGAAACGAAATACTCCGTCGCATATGCTCGTCCCTGGAACGTCAATGTGGTTGGAAGCTTTGCGCTTCAAATTGGCTCGAAATCACCGGGTCCATACGTTGTTGACATGGCAGTGACAATGCCAGCTTCCATTTTCCAAGAGAAAGATTACACCAATTACCGGTACTTCCACAAACGAGCATATTATGTCGCATGTCTTGCTGCTGGCATCAAAGACGAGAAGGAACCAAATTTCGAAGTAAAATTCGATCTCCAGGACGGAGATGCTCTTCGTCCAATCGTTGTTGTACAGCCTGCAGCCTCTTCAAAGCCTGAGAGCGGACGTTCGAAATTTCAAATTCGCATTCTCACGGCAATAGAGGATACGTTGTTCTCGATCTCCCGTACACTGCCAACGAAGAACAACATACGAAATGTATCCAAGGGTGATAATGATGAGCAAGAACCTACTCCAGTTTATAATTCATGTCTTCGTTCGGAAGGTACAGTCGCACTTTATCATAGGCTTTTGTCGTCAGCTGCTCAAAGCTGTGAGTCCTTCAAGGATGCTTGCCTTCTTGGCCGGGTATGGTTAAGGCAGCGCGGATTCGGATCACCGTTTTACAAGGGAGGTTTCGGGGGATTCGAGTGGTCTGCCCTTATGTCCCTATTCCTCGAAGGTGGAGGTCCCGCTGGGAAACCGATTCTCCTCAAGTCTTACAGCAGTTACCAGTTGTTCAAAGCTACGGTGCAATTTCTCGCTGCAAAAGATTTGACTGAGCCTTTATTGTTATCTGCCTCCGATGTTCAGTTTCCAAACGGTACACCCGTCGTTTATGATGGTAAGAGAGGTCTAAATGTCCTCTTCAAGATGACTCGGTGGTCCTACTCCCTCCTCCGCCGTGAAGCAAACACAACTCTCCGAATGTTGAATGAATCACGAGACGATAATTTTGAGCGAGTTTTTATTTTCAAAATAGACGAACCCCTGCTTAGATTTGATCGACTCGTTACCATACCATTAACGGAGCATGGTGATGCTCATGCAGCAATTCGCAAACAGAATGCAATTTACGAGGTGCTCCTCGAAGCGCTTGGCGACAGAGCAAATTTGATATATATCTCCAGCCTGCCGACGAACCCTTGGTCTGTGGAATCTAAATCCAGCCGAAAACAAGGGAGCTGCAAACTATCCGTGGGCTTACTTTTGGATTCGGAGAACTCTACACGCGTCGTTGACCACGGTCCATCTGCAGAGGAGAAAGATGCAGCTGCAGCTTTTCGGGACTTCTGGGGTGAAAAGGCCGAGCTTAGGCGCTTTAAGGATGGTAGTATTCGCGAGAGTTTGGTTTGGTCCGAAGACCCATCCTCCTCGATTGTGCACCAAATATTGGTCCACATATTGAAGCGCCATTTCAAGTACAGCGAGGCCGATATAGGGTACATTGGAGACGAGTTCGATGCTGAACTTCGGAACAACGGCGGCAACATTTTGTCGTATTCTAGCTCTGCATTCCAGCAAGCTATTGATGGCTTTAGTTCTTTGGAGAAGTCGATTCAAAATATGGAAGGCGTCCCACTGACTGTCAGACATCTAGCGCCAGCTAGTCCACTGCTTCGGTACACGGCACTTCATGTGGATCGAATCGATGGCGCTGCTCCCGCTCCTGCCGACGTCGTCCTTCAATTTGAAAGCTCTGCGCGATGGCCAGACGACCTTGTAGCCATTCAAATGACGAAGGTCGCTTTCCTTGTAAAGATTGGAGATGCCTTGACTGAGACCGGTGAATTCTCTTCATGCTTGGTTGGGCTGGAGAACGAGCAGAGCAAGATACTCAATAATGCATTCCTGGATGTTATTCATATGTCTGGAATTGTATATCGCCTCAGAATTCACCACGACAGGGAGCAGACGCTGCTGGAACGCCGAATCAAGGACCAGGGTGCTAGCCCGCAAATGAAGCAGGAGGTAGCATATGCACTCGCTGCCTACAAACGACAATTCATCCAGTCTCCGCGACTCTCACAAGCCATACGGACGCTATGCACGCGCTTTCCACTTCTCTCACCTGCGATCCGCCTAGTCAAATACTGGTTTAGCTGCCATCTATTCGATGCCCACATCAACGAGGAATTAATTGAGCTCATGGTGGCGCGGACATTCACCCAACCACACCCCTGGGAAGCTCCCTCCAGTATCATGGCCGGTGTGTTACGAACATTCCATTTCCTTTCACGGTGGGACTGGCAACAAGAGCCGATGCTCATTGATCTGGGTGGCGAGCTAGATCAGAGTGCAATCGAAGGAATCCGGACGCGGTTCGCTGCCTGGCGAAGCATCGACCCAGCAATGAATAATGTCACCATCTTTGCCGGTTCTGATATCGATCCGGAGGGTGTGACGTGGACGCAGTACGAAATGCCCCCGAAGGTGGTCGCGGCGAGAATCTGCTCACTCGCAAAGGCAGTCACGAAGCTTGTACGGGAACAAGGACCCGCACTTCATGTCTCGCAACTTTTCCTCCCTGCGCTTGAACCATACGACTTCATCATCCATTTGTGCCCGAAACTGCTGCAAGGTCGTTCAAAGGCTGCCGCCAAGTTCAAGAACCTGAAGAACTTGCATGACCCGTCGCAGGCCAAAAAGGACACAATCGTCAAGACCTTTGTCCGTGATTTGCAGGCTTGCTTTAGCCCGAACATTCTCTTTTTCTCCGGAAACGAAGAGTCTGATGTCATTGGCGGACTCTGGAACCCACAAACATCAAATCGAAAAAGCTGGAGTCTCGGGCTGGCATATTCGACTGTTCCCGAAGACGCAACCGTCTCGATTAATCGCAATGCCATGCTGAACGAGATTTCCCGGTTAGGCCTGGGTGTTATCAGCAGTGTTGAAGTTCAGAACGAGGGCAAGTGAAAAATGTCTAGATATGTAAATAGTTATAGTTGTGCATTGTCATGTGAAATGATACCTCAAAAGCGCCGCTGCGATGCTATATACTGAAAATGGAGAAAGAAAACAGATGGTCAAACTTTGTTCACATTATTTCCATACCAACAGTTATTAGACCGTCAATAGCTTGTCGTTCCTCTCCATTGACGGCTGGGCAGAAAACGAGCAGTATTTGTCCTTGATTGCCACTACTTCGTACGTGCCCTCGTCAGATGTCTTGATGATCTTCTGATGTTCGTAAGAAACGTCGTGCTTGATGTCGAGTATCTCGGGTTTCTTTCCTTTTCGAGCGTTCGTGCTCCGAATGTACCTGATAGGCCTGATTAGTTTGAGAATGAGCGAATGAAGGAAAGGATAGCATACGTGAATTCGAACGGTGGTGTTCCCCAAAACTGGAACTCAAGCTCGGCCTCACCACCTTCGTGGATATCCACGATGGAAATCTGACCATTACTGATTCTGACGCTCGGCATTTGGTGGACAGTTTTCGTGATGTCCTTGTGAGCCTTGCATTTTCCACTTGCGCCATCGCTGACGGCGGTAATGGTGAAAACGCCAGGGCGCTCTGCAATGCGGCGGAAGTGGTTATTAGCTGAGGTGGCTTTTCTAGCGACACCGTCGAAGTTGTAGAAGACTTCGAACGGAGCATGCCCTGAGAGGGAGAATGAAAGACGCTCGCCAACACAATAGTCGGTCTTCGACTCCAAAGGAATGATTGTGGGTACGTCCGAGACGGCGACCCTCACGGAAGAAATGTCCGTGTGGTAGGTTTGCTCACAGCCTCGGGAGTCCCGCACTTTGTGAATACTAACAACATGCTGGCCGAGATCGAGATGACGTCGAGGGATTGGAAGGCTGTGTTTGTTCGATTTGATATTGGGAATGTTTACGATTTCAGGCTTCGCCTTCGCGTAGTGTTTGATCGAGATCTCGAGCGAGAAAGGGGCGACTCCTTCCAAGGTGAGAGGAATCAGCTCCTCACCACTGTTGTCTTCCTTACAGAAACCATAGATACGGCCTGGCGCATCAAATTTGGCAGAGGGCAGAGGATTCACTCTTTGCGTTACCACAACTTGATTGCTCCTTGGGTCTGTGTTGTAGAGATTATCCCCAACCTCTTTAAAACGGTATGTGTAATCACCTGGCTCAGATGTCTCTAGTTCCATCGAAAGGGCATGCAGAGCGGTCTTCAGGGTTCGTACGCGAACCGAAGTTGAGCCACGAGATACCCTCCTCTGTTGTTCGCACTGAATCGTGTAGGGTGGATTTCCTGTTAGCCGAAGCTCAAGACTATCACCCTGCCCTTGGCAAACTTCGTTCTTGACAACTTGTCCATTAGGTCCTACCGGGGTATCATCCACAGCCGTGATCTGGGGTCGTGGTATCCAAGCTATGTCAAAAAATCTCGCTGATTGGTCAACAGAACCCGGGCACGAGCCATCCGTTATACCCAGAAGCTCGTAGCGCCCTTCTTGAGTGACAGACAAGAAACTATTTTCTTGCCAGAAAGTTTTCGATATGTCTGAAGAATCTGAGTCCAGGTTTTTGTACCGGACGGTCCAAGGCCGCTCACCACTTAGTCTGAGCGGGATATCAATTCTAGCACCGTGGAGCGCAGAGTAACTTCGGCTCTTCTCGATCAGGCCGAAGGAAACATGGGGCGGTTTGGACCGGGCGTCGATCTTGAGAATTTCGTTCAATGTCCGCTTGCACTTTGAGCGGTCTTTCACACTTGTCAGTACGAGGTTGTATTCTCCGCCGCTGACAAGCTTGTCTGTCGCAATAGTGGTCGTTACAGTCTCAGACTCAAGGACATGTCTTGTTTTTTTCCCATTGTGAATGAGCTCGTATTGCAACGTCCACGGCGCCTCTCCTAGAAAAGCGACATCTACGGATACCGGCTCGCCAAAGCAAGCTTTGCGTACTTCCTTGGCTCCAACAAAATGTGCTGAGGCAGGAGGTTTGACGTCTTGTTCCAAAATTGGTATTATATCCTCTAGGGGCCGAGGAGCGTAAACGCTGTCGGAAATGTCCAGAAAGCGATAGCGGTAGTGGCCGGCCTCCAAGGGAGTAAAGTCCAATTGTGAGCGTAGTCCTTCAATAGTCTGGTGCTTGGTCTCAACGCCCTTGGAGTGCTCGATAGCATACCGTAGGCGGAACGGCGGTGAGCCTGTGAGATCTAAATCCACAAGGAGCCCGACTGGACTGTTCGCACATTTATCAAAAACTTTTTCCGAACGAATAGACAGCTCAGGCTCTGGCGGGTTCCGCAGGTAACACGACGAGGGCTCCAAGATTTCTCCCGTGCAGAATTGGCTGGAGACGTGCTTAATACTGTACCAACCTGGCTCTTTGATCGAAGGCTTCTGGTCAACAGTTTTGAGGGAGAGCTGTTGAATTGTCCGCGAAGAATCATCCACATCCGCCTGGCTATCAGTGCCATAAGAGTAGATAACAGAAAAAGGCCCATCTCCCCCATAACCGTGATCTGCGTTGTGGAATCTGATGGGTAGAGGAATGCTTTCACCACGTGCGACCTCCAGGAATTGTTGATCGCTGCACCCAGACAGAGACATTTGCGGGATTTCATGGACCGAGAATCGATGCCACTGAGGCAGAGTCTTCGCTGAATGTTCGTCTCCGTCTTCCAAGAAGCTTGAATAGTTTGCAACATTTCCGGCGCCATCGTGGACCTCCTCGACCATGTAGAGCCATTCGCCGCCGATGTTTAACGATTCATTAAGAGGGATTTCGATGATTTGATTTTGAGCCCAAGCAATGTCGGGTTCCTGGGCATTGAACAATCGGCCGAGGGATCTTTGACCCAGAAGCGGTGTGCGTAGATGATCCGGCTGGATGTTCTGGAACGAGAAGCCTCGATCATGGTGGTTGACCTGCCTGCTGTACTTGATCTTGAGAGGCGGCGTTCCTTCAACCGCTAGCATAAAGTTTGACAGCTCGCCGCGGCACTTTTGAAAGTGCGAGTGCTTGATCAATGCGCGAGGGCAGGAGACGACAATTGCGTCAGATGATCGCACGCGAACCTCGAGCTTTGACTCATCCACAACCCGCTGGAGGCGATATATGCCGTTTCGGCGTATCGGAAGAAGGAGATCACGATGAAGGTCGGGGCTCTGCGAATGCCTTTTGTCTGCCTGCCGCTTCAATTGCTTTAGCTGTTTTGCCGGGATTGAAATAACCTCGCTGTCGCCACTGTTAAAGTCAAGTCGTAGCAGCTCGATGATGATCGGATCGGTCTGATTTACTCGTATCGGCAAATCGACCGTAGTTTTATGAGAATCTAGACAAAGAGGTGTCAAGTGTGGGTTCAAAACCGCAGACCTATCTCCCATATTAGCAACGGAGGAGTTGACGGAACCAACTGTTGGGAGACCTTACCCTTCAGGTAGAATGTTGACAATTTGCTTCCCAAGAATGAGAGATGCATTGTTGATTATATCGCCGGGCTTTATGCTCTGCCCGGAAATTGAGAGTTCACGATCATAAGCTATTTTCACCATTCCAGAAAACCATAAACCAATGGGGATCTGACGGAGATTTAGTCAAGTTTGCTCGTAGAGGTTTGAAGATAGCACATACTGGAATACGAAACATCAAAAAGATGTTGAGCACGACGTGCAGTAGAAATAGTGCTAGTGTCGTGGGGAAAGCCCATTCCAGCCAGGGAATGCGCAGCGCCTGAAGGCCGAACAGACAAACACCGTCAATGGAGGCCCATTTCAAAAAAAGCCAGGTAGAATCCAGCTCGTCGGACGTTGTCCATGCCTCATACGCTCGCCACGCATTGAGGGCGAGATAGATGGCCGCTACATACAGCCGTTGTGTCGGGGGGTCAAGTACTCGGGATGGAATGAGCGGCGAGCCCTCGTCCTGCTCAGCGGACGGAGCTTTTGTAAGGGCCCTTGGAGGCACATCTCGTGGTTTAGGTCGCGTCGGAGAGACATTGAAGTTCCTCGCTTTCTGCGTTATTCGCGGCGTTGTAGGAAACGCAGAGCGGAGACGGGGAGTTTCGCTCATGGCATGCTGTGGTCGATTTCCTACGGGTGATGAAGTTGTGTTCCCCGAATCGGCGGAGCGGCTTCTCATAAGCACCTGAGCGGCGTCGCGGGCCGAGTATCAGGCTGTGATCTCAGCTGATCACAGATTATCTCGTTGTGTAGAGTGGGTTTGATGTCGCGGGTAGCTGTTGCAGTCGATGACGAGGAAGCTCGTAGCTCTCGTGGATATTTTTCTTTGACGCGCGCATTCCAAATCGGGACTAGCCTTACCAAGCTCACCTGTTGACTAGAAACCATTCAATAATGCCTGTTTCACCTGTAGACAGAACCTATAACTGGTTCATCCTGGCTCCTTAATCCCTGAATTAGCCGCTTGGTCATTTTGAGATGGCACCTGCCACACGAAATTGTGTGAGGACGTGATCAGTGCCGCCACCAAAGAGTCCAGAGCCAGGAGGAAGCTCTGTATTTTCGACGGAGTAGAGAAGACCTCCTTTGGCCGCTCTCCTTTTTAAGTCTCACAAGCTCGGACGGTTTCAATCGCCGTTTGCTAAACCTTCATAATTTGGTCTCTAACCTCTGCAGTAACACACGGCACATCCCAGCTACTAATTCGGAGCTGAGGCCATGGGCGGGGGCGTGAAACGGCGGCGGCTGAATGGCTCGGTGGACAATGTAGGCGAACATGACTTCTATGGTCGAACTTCAGAAGATGGGAAGGAAACCTGGCCCGGCTTCTGCGAACTCGAATCAGAACCTGTGTGTTTTTGCCCGATCGGAAGATCATCCCATCCTTACTATTGGCCTTGTACTCACTCCTTTTAAGGCTATATTCAATGTAATGCTCCGCGAATTCGGGGTGATGGGCGTCAAAATTCAAGAAGTCGTCTCCTTGGACGATGAGCTCTTGGCTTGTTTGAAGTGAAAATACCCGGCCTTCTCGATCGTTCGCTGGCTTACTGAGATCATAGTAAACCTGTCTACGGCTTGATCTTCTTATTCCGCTGGCGAGAAGATGACCCTGAGAAGCAGGAAGCAAGTTGCCCCGATGGGCTTTGGTTTGCGAATCAAGTTTGTTTACAATAGCCTTAGGTCTAAAGAGCGTCGTAGCTGACTTTGAGTTCCTCTCTTATCAGACAGCAAGCAATGCCTGTGCCAGTGTCGCGCTCTTAAACATCGTCAATAATGTCGAAGGCATTGATCTCGGAGAGAATCTTCGCAACTTCAAGGAGTTTACTATGCCCTTTACTCCTGCGCTAAGAGGAGACGCAATCAATAATTTCGAGTTCGTCAAAACAATACACAACTCATTCGCAAGGTATGTCATAGAACGCTTGCTTCTTACAAACCTGATGGCTCCTTCTCACATCAGGAACAGGAAGATGGATATACTCAATTCAGATCTCCACCTGAAGAATGAGGCAACATCCAGGCGTAATCGGTCAAAGAAGGGCGGACGTGAAGAATATGACGACGATGCAGGATTTCACTTCATCGCGTTTGTTCCTGCCTTGGGGAAAGTCTGGAAATTTGACGGGTTGGAGCGCCAGCCTCAGGCCCTCGGTCAGTCGTATAATCCGATGGAGCCATGAAGACAGTCTGGCTGACTCGGAGCAGGCAAATTCGAGCCAGATAGTGATTGGCTAACATTGGTTAAACCAAATATAGAGGCCAGGATGGCTGAGTACGCAGAGGACCAGATCGAATTCTCAGTCCTGAGCCTTGTTCGAGACCCGTTACCCGACCTCGTTGAAGAATTGACGATGAACATAAAACACCTAGACGCCATTCAGAAGGCTATAATTTCACACGAAGAGGCGGAACGCGGTGTTGGCCCGATGGAGCCTCTTTCTGAGAATACACTCTTAGGCCCTGATCCATCTTACGGCGTGACGCAGAACGTTCTTGACCAGATAAATTTACCTGTGGAGGAAGCAAAGGAGTATCTACAGTGTACTATGGAGGAACTAGTGCAACACCGCAAAGAGCGGAGCAGCGCGCAATTGGAGCTTCGGCGGACTGTTCGAGAGGAACAGCAGTCCCAGCAAAGAGATGATGATTATGCTACAGGGCGGAGGTACGATTATGAACCAGCAATCAGAACCTGGCTGCGCTTCTTGGCACGCAAGCGGGTCATAGAAGACCTTATTCCCAAGACCGAGGGTGCGCGGTGAGCTTCCTGTACTCCAATATGGAGGAGTTGTGGTATTCGAATACTGGCGGTGACCAACATGAGATTCCTTTAAATGGAAGCGACGCACGCGGAGTTCTAACCTCCCACTACCGCTGTACCTTAAAGAGTGTAGATCTGCGTCTGACCAGGGAAGAGAGAAGGGGTGCCCTCGTGGCATGCCGATTGGACGAGCGCTCCTGCGCCCTTCACATGGATTTCCATAGAAAGGTTAAATGTAACAGCCTGGCAAGGAGAAGCCCAGAGCGCCTGTCCTTGTCGCCACTCCTTTTCTTCGGCTTGCCCCTCTCCAACCCCTCAATCATTCCATGATGTCCTATATATCTGCCTGAGATTCGTGTCGGTGGCGTTGAAGCCATCGGAGTATTGACCGACCCAAGACGTCACCGCCTGCTCGCAAACCGACCGCTTTGTCTCAACATCTCCAATTTTGGCCTTCCTCTTTTCCTGCTTATGAATTTGTGAGAGCTGGTGATTTCTCAGACTCTTTCTGGCAGCTGTGCTATATACAGTTTTGTTATTACTATACTTCGGCAATCCTTGCTGTTTGCGCAGCTCCACTCTATACATAACTTTTGTGTCTGGACGCCAAAGTATTAGATCTCTCGAGTCCCACCATTTCGTTTTCCTGCTTCGGTCTCTCGCAACAGCTGGCCTACTGCTAGACCATTCGCATCTTCCTTTTTGATTTCCTTGATAGACCGCAAATTTACCATGTCCTCATCAACGCCTGACGTGCCCGAGAAGGCTCCCGACGAATCTTCAAAGCTAAAGACGTTTTTATCTATCCTCCGAAAGTACGTGCTTCTATATGTGCTGATGTACTTAACTGTTTCTGACTAACTGACGTTTCTATAATATAAGATTTGTGGGCGTTAGCGATATTGCCTCTGTGAGGTTCTCGCTGCCTGCGCAACTCCTCGAACCAACCCCCAACCTAGGTTCGTTGCTCGACGGATCGTTACCGCAGACTCGGCTTGCTTATTATCTGACTCGTGACTCGCTTCATTAGAATACTGGAATTATTTGGATAGACCGGAGACTTTTGCCAGGTCAGTGACATGATTCACCTTGCTCATCAAGCATGACGTATCTTCTCTGACTGGGAGCCCACAGCATTGGGAAATCGGAGGACGCAGTAGGACGCATGCTGGAGGTTTTGAGATTCTGGTTTACAAAGGATTTGGTACGTGATTTCACGTCTCAGCGTTCGTCTGAGCCCTTTGCTAAAGCACATTTAGAAATATATCAAGGGCAAGCCGTGTAAGCCTTATAATTCTACACTCGGTGAATTCTTCAGGGTGAGCCTGGGCTCCTGCTTATTGTGTCGCCTCAACGACTGACCGCACTCCAAATCTCAGTGCAGTTGGGAAGTCGATTCCACTCTTCCCAAGCTACCGTTGTTGGCCAACAGTCGTGCAACCAATGACGTTTCAACTGTTACGGATGACAACGCAAAGCTGGCTAAGGTTTGCTTCTTGACGGAGCAAACATCTCACCATCCGCCAGTGTCTGCTTTCTATATCGACTGCCCAGAAACAGGGGTCAGCGCTCGTGGCTTCGACCAGATTAGTGCTAAATTCACAGGCACTAGCATTCGTGTAGCTCCTGGTCAGCACAATCTTGGGATCTTCCTCAATATAAGCCAAAGGGACGATGAGGAGTATCAATTGACGCATCCGGCAGCTCACCTTGGAGGCCTTTTGAGAGGGGCGCTTTCTATAACTGTCGCAGACACATGCTATATCGTCTGCGCTAAAACGGGAATTAAGGTGATCTTGCAGTATTTGGAAGAGGGTTGGATCAGTCGTGCTCAAAACAAGGTTGAAGGAGTTGTTTTCCGATACGACCCGGACGAAGATACGATTACTAGGATGAAGGACGTTCCGGAGGGGGATGTTCTTGCAAAAATATCAGGATCATGGCACGGTCAATTGTACTACACCCTGACTGGGTCATCCGAACCTCAACTTCTGATTGATATATCGCCTCTTTTCCCCGCCGCAAAGAGTCTCCCCCCAGAAGAGGCCCAGCTTTCCAATGAGTCGCGAAAATTCTGGTCCGGAGTTACGGAGGCAATTCTGGACAAAAGATACAGCCAGGCTACCAAGCTGAAGCAAGAAATAGAAGAGCGCCAGCGCCAGAAGGCCGCCGAGCGACAAGCCAGAAATGAGGATTGGAAGCCTCGGTTCTTCACAGGCGCCGTTACCCCTCTGGGCAAACCAACATTAAGCGAGGAAGGCTTGAAAGCCCTCGAGGGTCTCAAAAACGGGAATTACGAGTTGAAGGAAAGTGAAATCAAGGGAGCTTAGTGTTGTGCATTCTGAACATAACCGGAGTATACCCCTTATCCTGAATGGACCTGATCTTGGCGTACATTACAAAGTGCTGTGTGTGATAGCTTATCAATCGCTATTCTCTTTTTGTTCATGGACTGTCTTCTCCGGTTAGGAGTGTCTTTCTGTCCCTTTTTATTGAGCGTTTTTGCCTTAGACTTCCGCTTGTATTTCTTATATCGGATGTGGCCGTCTTATAATAATATAATTAGATTTCATGCCTTTTCTTTTGGCACTAGTGCGGGCCACAGGGCCGATCTCAATATACCATTGTGACTCATGGGTTTTCACTATAGTTAGTTCCCAGTACCCGGTTTACTTTTTGCCTACTATGTACACAGTATGTATAGAGTTTGAAAGTGAGCTTTGGCGCCGAATTAGGTCCTACAAAGATCCCGCGAAACGCGGGATGTATCCGAAGCATCAGATAATAATTGAACAGCTTGAGGAACAAGAAATAAACATTTCATCCTAGTGATATCGTCAAATCATATGTTCAATAGTGAACCCAAGCAACAACCACAACGCTGCGCCACCCATGGCTATCCATATATAAACCGGAGAACCCGGTGAACAAGGGAAAAAAAAAAGGCCATATCCAATCGCGTATGTACAGTTCATGAAGAGACAGATGGAGGAGGCTGTGCGCAAGCCTACGCAGCGGTAGTGACAACCTTGTTGAACCCTCCGGCAACCGTCTTGGTGATTTCCTCGTTCTTGTGGGGAAGGAGAGACAGGGCGTAGGCGACGTCGTTCCATTGCCGCTCCGTCTCACATCTTGGTAATCGGGCGGCGAGTTTCTCTGCTAACTGCCGCGCGTGTTTCTCCTGTGGAGTAATTAGGTAAGTATGAACATAGTGGTAGAATGGCTCTGTAGCTGGGATGCTGAGTTCAAACTAACCTTCTCGATGAAGCCAATGAGGAACTTGACAATGCGGCGGAGAGACCCTTCCTCGACATTGCGTTCTGCGCTCAGAAGACTGAACATATCAACAAAGTGGTTGTAGACAGCATTGTCCTTTCCTGCAAGTTCTGTGAAAAACATACGGGCCAAGTCGGCGATTCTTTTATCACCGTCCTCCAAGCACTTGGCCATCTCACCCAGCTGGCCCTTAACCTTGACCTGGCCAGCCAGGATGAGGAAGGTGAGGGTCATGAGGCAAGTGCGCTTGACAGAAGCATCGTCATCGTTGAGTCGGCGGTAAAGGAAATCCGTGTTTTCGTCGATGAGGTGGTTGAAGCATACTGCCATGTCACCAAGAGCAATGACCGCGTTACTTCGCACAATGGGATCTTCAGAACGCTCCATGATGGTTATCAGGAGGGGAAGGTTCTTCTCACAGTATTCAGCCGAGACGCACATGAGTTTAGCCATGCATATGGTCGCCGCAGCTTGAAGGCTGCGATCGGAGTACGTGTTATTGTTTGCGCAAATCTCAGCAACCAATGGCCCGAAATTGGACAGCAGGGAGTTTTCGCCATACAACAATTCTCGTTCACGAATATGTGCCATTGCCTCAGTGAAGTCATCCTCAGTCGTACCACCAATCAGGTCTAACTCGTCAGCTTCCGCAGCTCCATCATCATTCTGGGCTCCGGAGGGAGGTTTGTTCTTTTCCTGTTCCGCCTTCCGACGTTTGAAGTCAAGCTCGCAGAGTTCAAGATGGACAATTTGCTTGATTGCAATGTGACCAACAACAAAGAGAAGCTGAGAGAGTGCGGCCGAGGAAGTCTTTTGCCCAGTGGTTGACTTGTCCGTTGAGGCTGTTCCGGGCCGGTGGTCCTCGTCCATGCCAGAACTGCTTGAGGGCGGACGCTGGACCTGCGGCTGGAAGACAGATCTGGTCTTTCGCTTAACGATATCGGAGCAAAGAACATCCGGATGTTTTGACAGAGCGTAGATAGCACTAATGGCCTGCTCTGCGACTCCGTACCACTCCTTGCTATCCGAGACAGTTTCGACCATGGCGGCGAGCTTTGTGAGGACAGGATGGTCATTTGTAAGCTTGGAAATGCTGGACTCCTTTGACTTCGCCTGACGCCCAGGAACCATACGCCTAAGCGCAATGCAAGTGTATTTTGCAAGAATGAGATCAGATCTCCCCAAACTGCCAAGACCTATTCGAAGCATGATTTCAATCTCTTTTATCACAACTTCGGGGTCAGCGAGAGCGATCATGCCGAGAACAATAATGGAGCCACGTCGCTGGGTCCTTGAAATTTCCTTCTTTTGCACGCCGTAAACCTGCCAGAGCTTAGCAATTACCGCCTCAGATATGTGGCCGGCCTTCATCATAGTGCTGAGGAGTTGTTCCAGACAGGTGATTTCGGCTGGCGTTGAACCGAAGGTTAGACTGATCATGTTCCGAGCAATGTAGTTCGCCGCATCGTTCGGGCTGAAAGAGTCGGGGGCATCGAAAAAGAGTCCCTTGTAGCAGTCGATTAAATGGGTCTGGACCCCTTTCCCTTCGTCACTGTTCCCCTTAGTCCAGATAAGCCTCAGCATGCGCCGAATTCCACTGCGAGTGGTTTCGACTTTGTACGCGTCGAGCATGACAAAGAAGTCCATTGCCTCAATAACTTCACTCTTGTTCCTCGATGATAGGAGCTGAGCGACAATGGTTGATGCTGAATGTAGAACTTCGATGAAGCGAATTGCTTCGTTGTAGTATTTCCTGGTTAACTGGAGCCGTGCAAGCAGTTCAGATGTGGCGGCTTGTTCAGCAGCCTTCTTCATGGCAATAGTTTTCTCTTCTTCGGTCATGCGGGGCGCCTTGGATGGCGAGTCATCGGGTAGCTGGGTCGCATCGTCCAAAAGTTCACTATCAATGTGTGAGACATCCCCAGCATCGAATCCAGGCGTCTCAGGAGGCCTTAAAGCATTGAGTTCGGCGTCAACAGCGTCGAGACGGTCTGTCCATCCCTTCAACGAAAGCTGTCCGCCATGCATAACACTAAAAGGATGGGTTGAGACCAACTTGGCAAGCAGTTTGATGGCATTTCGTCGCACATTACTGCTCTTGTCCTCGAGACTTCTTGCCGCTAGCTCCGCCGCTGCTTGCCGGCGCTTGGGGAATTTTTGTTCCAGATCACAGATCCTCATGTACACTTGGATAGCTCGGCATCGGCAGTAGGGATTAATGTCGAGAAAGCGCTCTTCTAGCACATCAAAGAAAGCATTTATCTGGGTTTTGCAATTTTCCGTTCGCTCTTCTTGTTTGCTGAGATCACCTATCAGATTCCCACAGACTTCAACGACAGCACACCGCAATGTATACGACTGGCGAAGAGTTAGTGGACCACCTCGCTGTGATAGCGAATGGCGGATACGACTTACTTCACTATCAAGCTGCTTCGCTAAAAGAGTCATTTGCTTGATAATTAGCCTTGGGGCCAGCTCTGAAAGTTTGATGATAAACGCCGACACTGATTTTGGTCCACGAGTGTCGTTTGAGTTGAACTCCTTATTTCCCAGTTCCCTGATCACCAATTAGCGAATGTCCCCTGGAGCAGATGTAGTACGAATGTAATACTTCAGGATTTCGTCTGAGAGTTGCGGGTAATCGTATTGCTCTGCAAGAATATGTAAGAACTCCGCCATGGGCTCGGACAAATGCTCGAAGTAAGTTAAACTCTGGACGATAGATGTTTGAGCGCCTGCACTTAAGATTAATTCCACATTCTTCCATTGTATAAACAAGAGCTTACCGAATCCGTGGCCGTGATGCTTCACTGCGATGCAGAGGACCTTAAAGGCATGCATTCGGATCGTCATGCTCTTGACTCGCTGCTCGCTCTCAAGAATGAGATAGCTTGAACGGGTAAACAGATTGATAAATGTGTCACGGTCCGATGTTGTCAAGAAGATTTTGCTGAGTTTGAGTTTCATAACCTTGCACATGGTTTCCATCGATACCTGGATTTGTGCGGTTCCATCCCAGTTGCTGTCCTTGGGTGCCCGGGACCTCCCTGATTTCCCTGTCCCCCGACGGACCGGCGCGGACTCTGCTGGTTTTTCCGCGGCCTTCAACTCGACTGCAGATAGAGCCCATTGAAGGAGGAACCCGTACATCTCCAAGAGCTCCTTGTGGTGCTGAATGCTGTCCTGCTCGTCGGATTCCAGGTCCCCATGGATGATATCAGCTTCGATGGACAAACCGGATACTACCAAATCGAGGATTTTGCTCAAGGATTTCGTGGGAAGGAATGCGGAATATCTGTAGAAATTCAAGAGTTCAGAATTGGGACCAAAAGGGCCAACATGGGGCTCGGGGTTAGGGACGAATGCGCACTTTAGAAGAAACTGCAACGAATCGAAGAAGGATGCGCGGGCAAGCCCCTCCGGGTTCTCAGCAACTGCATCCACGATCGGATTTAGGACATTGTCGACGGCTGTACTTGAGAGCTGTTCCGGTTCTGATTCGAAATCCAGCAGCTCAGGGTCAGCGTCAGCGGTCGGCACGCAGGTTGGGTCACTCAAGTAGTGCTTGAGCGAGTCATTGATGTCGAACTGGATCCTGTCCTCCATTATGGAGACAGCGAGGGAGTGCCTCGTGGGGTTATCGGCGAGCAGTTAGTATGCTGTTTGGACGGGGTCGTTGATGGAGAGTTGCAAATCGAGGTCAACTTGAAATTGGTGCGGGCGGCTTTTGTTTGTATCTTTCCCCTTCAGTCGGTATTTTCCTGGCAACCATCGGCGGACGGAGGGGTAATGTAATTACAGTGTGTGACGCTAGTGTCATTGTTAGACGTACCTTGATTGGGTGAATATACTTGTTGCTGGCTGAGTAAGTTGCTAATAACACAGCGTGACGTACGTATTCGCAGTGAGATGGAGATAAACAAACAAGACTATACTAAATCCGGAGAGTTTGCATGCTGCTTTTGGAGAATTAGTAGTATCAAGACTCGCTTTCACGTCACCCACCCGCAAAGACAAATCCGGCAGCGAAGCCTTTCTACACGCGACTTAAGGCACACCTTCGTGTCGCACATTGCTGCTAATCAACTGCTTTGCTTTTTCTATTCTTTGCCTTCCAGCGCGAAACCAAACGGGCGCGAATACAACGAATCTCGCTGTCACCCACTCACCACTCTCACTTTCAGCGCAATGTCAATGCTCCACACAGCGCCCCCGCGCGCCCCCGACTCTCAGCGTCCTGGCGCAATGGCACCAACGTCTAAATACACTTTTGGCATAGTCACGGCCGATGATAGCGACTACCGACGGGGAGAGCCCTTGCGGGAACATGACGAAGATGCAGAGGACCTAATTGAGGAAGAAGAAGTTAACGAGCTTGTTAAAGAGGACATGAAAAGGCTTGAGGACACCTTTCCAGGTATCTCGAATCAATTTCGCTTGGTGAATAGAATCGGTGAAGGTATGGCATGAACAGACCATCTTCAGCATGATCCACGCTGGAGGCGTTTGGGCTTGCACCATTGACAAGGGCAATTGATAATAGGCACTTTCTCCACCGTATATAAAGCTGAAGACCTCAAGTACGACGAGTATAGAAATGAGTGGGATACATTTCAGGACGATCATGGTGGTGAGTGGGGCAACCCTCCTTCTAAACGACGTCGAGTCGAAGGAGAAAACGGCAACTCCGTGCCAGTCGGTCGAGGGAAGACACGATATGTTGCGCTGAAGAAAATTTACGTCACTAGCAGCCCGCTGCGTATACAAAATGAACTCGAATTGTTGCATGATCTTCGAGGCTGTCGCTCTGTGTGCCCACTGATTACTGCGTTCCGTCACCAGGATCAAGTCGTTGCGGTCCTACCATACTTTCCTCACACAGACTTCCGACTTCAATACCGCACATTCATGGTAGCGGATATGCGCCACTACTTTCGGTCATTATTTACAGCACTTAACTCGGTCCACAAACATGACATTCTACATCGAGATATTAAGCCAACGTAAGAGAAAATCTGGCACGGACCCCTCACTGTAACATACTGACTTTTGGCCTCAGCAATTTCTTATACAACCCAGACTTGCGAGAAGGCGTCTTAGTCGACTTCGGTTTAGCAGAGCGCGAAGGCTCTGAATATACCGGGACATGTCTGTGTGCGAGTCCAGGCTACATGCGTCGCACGCGATACACCCAAAGCTACTACTACACTAACTGCTCCACATCCGGGCCGTCAGTCGGCTATCCAAAAAGCGATTCACGATCATCGCGCCGCGCTAACCGTGCGGGGACGCGAGGTTTCCGAGCTCCCGAAGTCCTCTTCAAGTGTACAACCCAGACAACTAAGATCGACATTTGGTCGGTGGGCGTGATTCTCCTCACGTTGCTCGGCCGCCGATTCCCATTCTTCAACTCGGCCGATGACGTCGATGCACTGATAGAAATGGCGAGCATCTTTGGCACGCGGCGCATGAAAAACGCCGCCGCTATGCATGGTCAGATCTTCGAGACTAATATTCCGACGATCGGTGAGAAAGGGTATAGCTGGGAGAAGCTGGTGAAGTGGTCTAGTTGCGTGGAAGAACTGACGGAGAGTGAAAAGCAAGCGACGCGTCTTTTGGCTGGGTTGATGGAATTAGATCCCTCTAAGCGTCTAAGTGCCCAAGAGGCTCTGCAGCACGAATTCTTTACCAGCCCTATTGACCATGATGTTGAATGGGGTGGGCCAGAGGATAGCGCAGACAGCGGGCGAGAAAACGAAGGCGATAAGGCAGCAGCAGAAGAAGAAGAAGAGGATGAGGACGAGGTGGACATGGTATGAATCTCTTGTAATGATAATGTAAAACAATGATACCTACATTTAGCTTGGCTTCAAACCTTAACCTGAGTAAGTCTATGCCATCCTCTGCGACAATCATCCGTTCTTCTAGGAACGGCACAGCTAACTATATACTAAGAATAATATGTGAATGCTCCATTATAAAACGCTTGCCATGTTATGCAACAAAATACAATACTCTCTCTCTCTCTTAGTCTGCCTCCTGAAAATCAGCGTGCCCAGTCTGCTCCGCATGCTGGGTCGCACCCTGTTCTCCGGTGAATATGCCTCCGCACTGACGGCATTTGATGCGGAATTTCGTCGTATCCGTATAATAATGCTGCCCCTGCAGTAGTCTGCAAAGTGCTAGCGATCGTTCCTCTACCAACGGGTCTGCGGCATCGAAGACTTTCGTATCGAATTCCGGAGAAGCAGTAACACTCGGTGTTAATGCAATAGTATCGTAATGAATGCCTGAGTAAACAAGGATGCATCGCTGACTTGGACCCTCATTAAACCGCACTGGGGCGAGCGATTGCACGTCGATCGTCCAGATTTCGACGCCAAAATGTTTGCTTAAAATGCTCAACTCTATTGCTCCGCCCCATGAATTCTCATTCTTGATCCAGCGGCAATAATCATCGGGATTCTTCTCCAAAACAACTTTGGGGTATTCAGTCGGGTTCCTCTGTATCTCTTCTGCAACAATCGATCGGAGCTCGGTCATCGCATCCTCGCCTCCCAGTAGTGCGGTGCTAACTGCGCGGAACAAGCACGAGTTGTCATCTGGCATGACCCTCAAGACAAACGCGCCGTTGTGTTCCGGTGACTGGACCTCCGGAGGATCGTCTGGACTCTTGTTGCTGCGTGTGAGGGAGAGCTTTGGGGAAGGAGGTCTACCAGCAGGAGTGGGCGCCTCCTGTCTGGTGGCTGGTGGTGTTTCCCTGGCGGTAATTATAAGAGATTCTCCATTGAGTTTGACCCCTATCTCATCCAGCGTCTGATGTTCGCCGAATTCCTCCAGCTGTAGCGGCTTTACTGGATAGCCATATTTCACGTCATATGCGGGGAGTCCGGTCTTTTCAGTAATCTGAGCTCGGAGGTCCTTCACTGTTGCGCTTTCGCCGAACGAGGCGGTTGTTTGGCCAGACGGCCCACGTATTCGTATCCTTATATCAGGCATGATACAGCGGTCGATTTATGGGCGTTGGTCGGAGAGCGGGAGGCAATGGAGAGAGCGCGGCTGGGATCGGTGACGCAGCGTCGACTGTGGGGCGCAACCGGCGAAATTCCACACATCAGACTTTCAGAGTAGAGGAAGGGACGGCTTAGTACAGCTAATCTATCAACGGGGAGCGACTGTACAACGTTGTAGATGGACACCTCACTTGGCTACTCTCTAAGCCAAATAAGTGCCCTTATTAAGTTACAGTACTTGTTAGCCTGGAGGCGTTTGGATCAAAGTCCATGTGGGACACCGAGTTCATGTCCATACCTCGATTACCCGGGGATATGTCACGGGTGTATTCAGCAAACTAGGTCCTGGACAGCTTTGATTAGAGAATTCTGCTACAGGAGTTCACTTCAGGGATGGCTGTAATTCGGTCCCTACCAGAAAAGCCACACCCACAGGACTACATAACTAAGTGCCAAAGACATCGAGAAAGTGGGCATCGAACTTGAAGGCCTCCGCCCTGAAGTCATCGTACTCTGTGAACAAGCCATTCGCATGAAACACTAGGTTCTGGCCTACGTTTCCACCATCGAAGGTGTTATAGACAGGCCAGGAACCCTCTTCACCGGTACCACTGGGATCGAGGTCACTGATCATGTTAATCCACGCTGCAGACACTTGCTTGGCCAAAGCCTGGTTCTTTTCGGAAACAAGTGGCTTCAATCTATAACCCTCACCCGAAACGTCATTGAAGACGTACGCAACCTGACGCTTATTGTCAGCCTGGTGCGATACACGACAAAAACGGAGACCGCTTGCCTACCTCAAGGAAGTGAGCAGCAGAGACGTTAGCTGGGATCCCATCCGGAACGGCATCAAACCTATAACTCCAGCTGGGGAGTCCATGACTGGACCAATAAATGTTGGATTTTCGGCGCCAGGCTATGTTGGTGACATCGCCACCAAAAGCATTACCCCGACGGTCTTGTAGACCAAGGTAATGTAGGTCCGGCGTGTTCTCATCTATAAGCACAGGCCAGAGCTGGAGGTTTGGAATGCCTATGCTTTGAATATTTGGATACACCAAGACGAGCTCTTCGGTGAGCTCGTCGGACGTTTTACCAGTCGCTTCTTGGACATTGTTCGCGAAAATTGGTCTTATCAACTCCTTGAAATCTTCGTCCGTGTTGAGAATGCTGATATTAGCATTCCCCCTGAAGTCCTCGAAAGTAACCACCTTCATCCGTATTTGCACCGATTAGTATGGGAACCTGAACAAATCGGCGATCCCGGAATTGGTTGGTTGGATAGTCCTGGATAAAGTCGCCATCCATAACGGGGGCCCATGGCCCAATGCCAGACACATTAATCGCATAGTTGATCTCGTGAAACGGCACATTCTTGAGGCAAGGGATAGCAGCGGACGTGCCTACGGTTTCTGCGCATGGTGTGTTTTGCACAAGTCGGTTGAATTGATCTTGGTCAGCGATTGTACTGTTGAAAACTCTAGCATGAGATCGAGGGATACGTCCCCCAAATCCAGATTCTCCAATAGCTGCTCGAAAAAGACCATCGTCTCGGCCTAGCTTTGTTAGCTTTTAGTGGCGGCAACTGGCTCAGGAAGGTATGATATCTAACCATTGTATGCTAACATTTGCGCAGCTAGTGCTTCAGCTCCACAACCCTCGCCTACAATAGTGACCTTGGTGGGATCGCCTCCAAAGCCAGCAATATTCTCGTTAACCCATCGCAGGGACTGGCGCATGTCATGGTAGCCCAGGTTTACGGCTCCTGCTTCTAACGCTTCGCTGCCCATGAGCCAGCCCCATACAGACAGGCGATAGTTGATTGTGACACCAATAAATGGTTTCCCCATTTTGACGGAGTCCTGAAAGGTATAGCTATAGTTGTACCGCTTGTCTGATCCGCCGCCCTTGTTGAATCCGCCACCGTGGATCCATACTGCCACTGAGAGTCCCGAGGCGTTGGTCAGGTCAGAGGGGCGGACGATGTTGAGATAGAGGCAGTCCTCTGACATTGGATAACCGGACCAGTCTGTGTTCGGTCCGGTCCAGTCAATGCCATAGCCCCAGCAGTGTTCCTTATTCGGTGACTTGCTGGACTCCGCCTCACGTCTCGTTTACTGGTTCGGCTCTGGTGAAGCACACTACTTTCTAGAGAAGGTTTAACATTGGAGTCATGAAAGGAGCAATGGAATATGGCCCACCTGCGCATACCTGATGCCTAGGAAGACATCCTGACTATATGTGGGCAGGTGGACACCGCCGTATGTCCCGTTCTTCGTATTGACAGTGGGACCTGGGTATCGTACAACAAGATTACCGAGGGCGCCACTAATGAGACTCACTTTGCAAAACGATGAAAAGAGAGGCATGGTAAGTTTATGGAGAAAGACAAGGCCTGAAAATGCACCAAGGCACATCCAAGGCCTGCTTTAAGGCTTGACGGAATCTTGAAAGGTGGCCGGCAGGACCACCTGCACGATTGCTCTATCACTTCAGGGGACTTCGGTCTCTAGTCTTGAGTTGAATATCATCAACCGTCGGTCTATGAGAGATTTAATCGCCGCCGCCATGAATACGGCTACTAGACAAGGTACTCAATCACACGGTTATCAGACAGGGACAGATTCTAACATTCGCCATTCTAGATAGACGAACCAAAGTTCTGGAAGCAATTGGATAAAAACAAAACTGAAAATACAGTCGATTGGCTGTCTTTCCCATATGTGTCCTACTATTACATACCTTCAATCACAATAACCTCAAACAGTTTCAACGTCGGGAGTGTAATTTCACATCCATTTACCTCCAACTGCCTATCACTCTGCAGCGTATAAGCTTTGACATTCTCTCCAGGTACTTTGATTGTGCCCCCAGAGATCGGTATATGAGATCCGAAATTCTGTTTCCTGGCGCCCGACATGTTGATCATATGGACGATCACTTTGGATGCAGTCCTGTTTATGGTAATTTCCACCTGGTCCGCGATGCTGCACGAAAGGTCTTCCTTCGCTTCACCTTCCTCAACTAGGATAGTCGTGAAGAAGTCTCTGTAGACTGACAGGCCAAGATCACGATAGCAACTTCCCACGGTGAAAGGAATAATAACCCCTCTACCGCGGCCAAAGCTGCCTGTGCCGTAACCCCTTTGCTCTACCTGAACATTTCCATAAGCTTTCTCGGGAGGAGAGAAGGATGCATGGGCGAGCAACTTGTACCCGCCTTCAGTACCAACCTTCCATTCGAATATGTGGTGTGCTCCATACAGAGGAACCAACAGGCCAGTGTAGACGTGATGGTGCACACTTGATTGAAAGAGTGCAAAATATGATGACCAAAGTTGCTCCCGCTTGTCATCTAGTGCAAGCCGCCTCGAAACTGGCAACGAGTTGAGCTGGACAGATCCATCATCTTTAATACCGCTCGACCCAGTGGCAACAAAGTGGCCACCGTTGAGTACCCGATTATCGAAGACAACCGCTGCATCGGATTGGAGCGAGCCGAGATTGGGTAGAACCACGACCTGATACCTCTTGAGGCTTTGATTCTCGGCCATCGCCACAATATGTTCCTGCGCAACAATATCAAAAAGTATGTGAGCCTCCCCTCCTGCATGGCGGAGTACAATCCACGGTACTCGCGCAGCGCGTCGTGATATTGCTTCTCTGCCATATGGGCTCGGTCAGGACGTACTAATCCTGTCTTAGCAGAAGGCCGTAAGCCGTCGTATACTGCTCTCCATTTCTTATGAAAACGAGTGATTTCACCAGCAGTCTCTAAGCACAGGTACGGTATCTGGCCAGGAGTACCCATCATGTATGTCGAAGGGTGGCCGCCTCGAGAAATGCACTGGAGTAGGTATTGTGCAAAGTGAGCAGGTTCCTCGCTCGCCATCCGGTATGGCATATCCTGGAAACACGTCGAGCTGGCCAACACGGGCACGTCTGGTCGATAAGAGATCCACGAGCTGATAGTTTTAGAGGTGGAATGGTGCCACAGCTCTCGTCCGATAGCATTGTTCGCCTCATGGAACATGATGTCCGCTGCTTTCCCAAGAATTAAGCAAGCCGAAGGGAGTCTTTGCGCGATGAAACTGCGCACCCGGTCCGTAATTCCATCAAGCACCTCTCGGCTGAACGTAAGCCACCGGGCGTAGTTGGCATCCTGGGGTCCCTTGGGAAGTCCCAGTCCACCAGAATACTCGCCCCAGCGTGTTTGGCACGCTTCGCAATGGCAAACCCCATGGTATCTCTTATAGTAATCCTCCTCGTTCATCGTCGTCCAGTTGATGAAGAATCCATCAAACGGGTACCTCCGCACGACCTCATCCAAAATGTCAAACATCCGCTCTTGGTAATACCCGCCACTCGGGCACACCGAGACCAAACCCCCAGTGTGCCTCTAAAACTCCTCAGCAGGTGAAATATAGCACCACTCCGGATGTTCCGTCGCAACCTCCGCTGATAGTTTGGAAAAATCCATGCGCGCTAACAGGCGCATACCGCGCGAGCGCGCAGCGGCAAACGCATCTGCAATAAGGTCACCACTGGCTCGCTGCGCAACAAGTTCGTTCTTCGAGTGGAAAGGTAGTGCCGTCGGGTATTGCGCCTGGATTTCGCCGACGCCGATGAGCCAGGCGTCTGCGCCAAGTTGCGCGATGTAGTCGGCGACTTTGTCCACGTCCATGTTTACGTCGACTTCGCGGAGATTGGTCTGCAGCATGCTGAAGGGCTTGCGCCACCATTTTTCAACCTGGAAGTTGCCGGTGTCGCCCATTGTTGTGGTTCGGTTTTGGTTCGGTTCGAGCCTGGAGGTGAAATTTGAAAAAAGGAAAGCGAGTTGACAAAATCGATATAACGAGGGATTAATCTTCTATGTAAATAACTCGTTTTCCTGTCTACGAAGCTGCACGTTACACATTGATAGCTAGACGCGCCCCCTCGCTGATGTGGAGTATCTCGTGGGCTAGGTAGATAGGGCTGGGTAGTTGCCGGATACTAGAAGCCGGGCGTCTGGTACATAGCCGGTAACCTCCCACATCGAGACAGACCAGAAAGGAGAATATTGACATTCAAGCCAACCATGGGCTAAGAAATTCAAGTTATAACCAACTATCCTCAGTTAGCGGGGTTTCTTCGACGACTAGATGGTGATATCGGATGCTGTCTGTGACGGGAGCAAGGCGGGATAGCTATAGACAAGTCTCAGCAGACAACAATAGGTATATGTAGCCATTTCCCTCTAATGGCCCCAAGTTTATATTATAGCGAGTTATCGTTTGGATTCGGGAATGGATGGAAACTCGAGAACTGCTACGGGACCGTCATGACTTAAGCTCAGTTATCGGTACACGGAATCAAGATCACAATGCTATAGTTATGGGAGACCAGTTCATGATAATTTCTAGAGTGACCCCTGAGAATATATCTGGTCTAATTAAAACTCATTCATTGCCTAGAGAGAAAACAATCAGATGGTCAAATCAGCCAAGCAGAACTAAATGAGTTACTCACAGTTTGTGCTGCTCCATTATCAGCCCATTCATTCCATTTACTTCCTTATCGAACCCATTGCGCTTCTCGAACTCTTCGAACTCCTTTGTCCCACGCTGGAGATAGATACTGTCTACTGGTCTCTCGTCCAAGCCATTAGCTTTGGCTGCTGCGATCATCCGTTGCAGCTCATCCTCTGCTCTTGCGCGCTTGAAGCCCGCATTACGAGGGTACCAGTATTCACGGTCCCTTGTAGGGCTGAGTTCGGGTACGGAGTCGCGGCCGAGATTGCGGAGGATTACTTGCTCTAAGAGGCTCTATAGATGGTCCCTCGTTAGTTGATGGTTGGAGCTGGAGCGATGGAGGCTTACGTAGTTTCCATCTGGGCGATTCAAGTTGTATGGACTATGGAGAGAGACGTGCGGGTTCGATATGACTCGAGCGTAGTGAAGATAGTTCGGGCTGGCGCAATGAGGCAGAAGCCCGTGTAGGAGAATCACGTCACCCTTCTTAGCCACGACGGTGGAGAACTGCTTGCAGTCTTTGATGTGTGTGCAGTGCTGGGCATTGACGGGCGGGTCAAGGCCTTCGGGATGGTCATAAAGATACTTCACCACACCCTCGATTCCATCTTCGCATACACTAGTCCCACCACCTCGCTCGGGAATATCTGCAAAGACATGGATCACTGTCAACGCATTGCCGGATGAATCTAGAAACATGCGGTACCAGTCATCATCCGTATGCCATCCACCGAGCTCCTCTGGGCAGAAAAGCGCGTTGTTACTGCTCTGTGCAGCCTTCTCGCTGGAACCGAAGTTGATGATAAACGCATCGCCATAGTACCGTTCACGAACGGGGTCAATTCTATCTTCTCCGCCGCAAATTTCAACAATTTTATTCCAGGCCTCTGGTGCGAATTCCTCAGCGGGCACTTTCCTGTGTCTGGGGAGATGCAGGTACTCGGTGTGCCAGGTGAACTAATCGTGCTCGTCGTAGTCAATCCTTACCCAGAGTTCCTTGATCCATTTGTCGATGTACTCCTCTTTGATTGCACCAGGGACACGCAGCCACCCCTTTGTGAGTGAGGAAATGGTCAACGTCTTCCAGCGTCAGGTGTCGGTATGGTGCCATAACTTTTGTCCACTGGATCCAACTCCAAGACTTGGCTGCTGGAGAAGTGGGTCGTTTTCATACTCTCATTGTGTTTTAATCCCATAATCCCGGAAACTTGATTCACGGGGAACATGATAAAACCAATCTTCAGATCGTAGGCGGCGGAGAACGGGTATCTAGTTATGGCCAAGGATAAGCCCCTCTTTAACATGTTGGCTGTGGACCGATTGGACATTGTTGGGCAAAAGACGGACGGTCCTTCCAAGGTTGCTAACTCCAACTTCCCAAGTATAAGCTAGTCCATTCTCTGTACGTACAGTGTCGACCGCACTGCATGATTCAAGCCCGCTAAGCCCAAACGGTCATGTGGGCTTCTCTTTGAACGTTGAATCATCGGTACGTGTTATGATTGGGGTTCTCCACGACTTGGATCTCGCGCTATGTACTGCTCGGTTTTGTCCTCGATGGTTTACCCTGCAGCCTGGTTGGTGTCCACGGTTGGAATATGGGGCAAGATCGAATCCTTCGGCTACTAGAATGGCGGCAACCAAATGGCCTCCATGTCCCACTTTATAGGTATTGCAGTTCAGATTCCATTTTTGAAGTGTAAGGCTCTGATGTGAGCTTCTGTCTGCCGGGGCCGGATATGTCGGACAAATCTCCCCATCAAAACAGTACAGGCGTTGAGAAACGCCGGTGTAGCCGTGCATGCCAAAGGTCAGTTCCCCAGCTCATTCATTGGATTGGACTGGCTGACTCGTGCCCGCTACTAGTTGCCGAGTGGGATGTGATTTTGCACCCACACTTATTAGCATGTTGCTGCAGCGTGATAACATCTTGCTAGGCCAGGCAAAATGTGAGCTGGTTGGCGGTGGTCTTCAGTGCCCCCGATGTCTGTTTGCCTCTACGCCGTGCGTATTTCAGCCCAGCCGGTGAGGGCGCATCAAAGGAAGCAGAAAGTAGGTGACGTTAAGATCAATGTTTTGTATTGTCTGTGTGCCGGAGGGCTAATGGTCTAGTCGGCGCACTTTGGACAAGCTCCAAAATGAGCGGCTGATGTCCTTCGAAACGGGAAGAGCATCTCCAATCGACTTAGGTGCCGAGAATCCAGAAGTCTCAGAGCAAAACATCTCATCTGAGTTGGAGTCCTATGGAACGGAAATCACCGAGAGTCCATCCCGCGTCCTCGGAGCTTGGGCAACTATTCCAGGTTGCTCCCAAAATAATTCAAACAAAAAATGTGCTGTCGAACAAGGTGATGATATCGCTTTTTGTCAAGAGCCACCATATTCCTCGAGGAGGAGCACGCCACGCCACAAGGGGAAGATTTTCCATATTCCCGGAAGTCTTACCGTTGAGGATACTAGGAGCCATGACGGCTCTGACCAGTCGAGGGGCCTTCAAGACCCTCTTTGGGTAATAGCTGGTCTTGCCGAAAAAGGCTGGAATCTTCATGGAACAGATAGACCACATAGTGGCGATATGGAATCATCGGTCTCACGTCCGTCACTGAAGCTACCATCGGACGATGCACATCTCCTTGGCAAATGGAGCCTTAGGGACCTCCAAGAGATTGAAAGAGAGCATAGCTTGTATTACGAGCATGGCTTGTTTGGCTCTAAATGCGATGTGGCCCATGATCTTGACCCTATACAGCGCGGATTACTCGCTGAACAGAGGGGAGACGAGCTCTTCGCAGCGTACGTACACTAAAAGCCATAGAGCTGTGTTAAACCCATCTGACACCTGTAGGTACTTCCAACTTATTAACCCTCAATGGGCTATATTGGATGTTTCCCTCCACACACTAGCATACGTGAGAACACGTTTAGCTTTACTGTTGACCACGGTTCTTGCTCTTGGTTCTACAGCACTCTATGATTTCAGAGAACACAGCGGAACAGGTCTCCGAAGCACTTCGTCTTCATGCACATGCTCAAAACCTCAAAGTTGTTGTATTTGCGGCTGGCGCAAGGTCAATTGAAATTATTCAGGCACAAATTGTATGCAAATGATTACCCTTGATATTGGTAGTGACCATAATAACGGGAAAGCTTTTATCACGATGGGGCACTTCTCCCAAGGTTCGACTCGATGAGCAACGGTGGATGCATGCTGCTATGATTTCAAGAATGGCTGCTGAAATTGGCCTCAACTTATGGCATCGATACGACAGAAAGGACATAAATGATGAAGAGAAGGCCGAGAAGCTCTGCCAAAACGATTGTCGCACAAAGGCCTTCATGATAATTAACGAGAATCGGTAAGTCGTTTTTCACCTCTCTCCTCGCATCAAACGTTGTCTAATCTCCGGTTATTAGCTTTTCCAGTTCCTCTGGCCGCAACCCTATGGACCTTACTCCGTTCGAACTAACGGACAATGAACTAGACAAGGTGACTCGCCTAGATTGGGGGGAATACCATTTCGCTAGCAGCCCTCTACAATCTCTTTCTTTTCGATGTATATCGTCTCCTGACACCCTTTATCAGAAAAGGCGACTGACATGGCCATTCTAGAGAGATGTGCGCCGGCGATTGGACAATGCCGAACAACACCAGCGGCTAGTCTCTCGCTCGACGCGGAGCTAGAGTATATCAGAATTTATCTTGAAAAATGGATAGAAGAACAACAGTCACTTCTATTAGGCCTCTCCACTAGGCTTTTCGAACAATCATTGGAAGCTCCACAGCCACTATGCTTGACGCATCGTGCCGGGATCTTTCCTTTCGCTGCGTCGATTCTTCTTCGGCTAGGTGGTAAGCGTGACATTGTTGTTCGCACAGCATTGTGCATGGCGGAGACCCTAGCAAAACTCACATCCCGACATTTGTTCGCCATACTGGAACCCAAATGCTTGTGATGCTTTGGTTAGTAGCCAAAAATCTCCATTCTCCTCTGACAACTGACATTTATCAAGCAAATCACACATTTCTCGAGCACCATCACCGATACCTTACTCCGACATGCGACCCGCCCCTGATACAAATGGCTGCGAAAATGTTCTTGGGAAAGGAGAAACACATACCCAACTATCTGATTCGAATGAAGAGGGTTCGGGGAATGGAACGCCCATGCTCTCGAACGGTGACGTTTATGGGTTGCACCATTTCCGGTCCCAGATGGGTGTCGATATAGTACACTCATACAATATTGCAGAATTCCCTTATGTGCCGAACTCGAGCTTGTCACAAACGCAATTCCAGGATTCCCTCCTGCTTCCTGCATCCCCGCTGGGTGATCTTGGCAATTGGGCGTCTGTCGATCTTGAGAATTGGATTGGCGCGACAGGTGCGCCTTGCATGGTTTCTGCTGATATTCCCCAACACACAGAGCCCTTGCAACATTCTGGCAACGGAATAGCTCTGGATGTTGCATGACTCGCGTATCAAGTTGGAGTCGAGAGCTGACTCCAAAAAATCAACAGTCAACTGATCACTTTGTGAGGTCCCCGCAATTAACCCCTACCACCGGCTTCTTCCTTTCTTCTGGACACCCACTGGCTCTACCCTCGTCTGATAACCGGGACCGGCATTTAGAAAACCCCTGTCATACTACAACGAGTATAGGATGGATCAGTCTCGTGCTTCATGCTTCCAATGCGAACGCAGACAATCTCTATTTTCCCACTATGACCGCCATCTCTCACCCTGCGGGTGACAAACCCGATGCAACACACGTCGAGCGTCCAGCGCCAGCTATGGACGACTATAGCAGGAATGTCGAGACTGTGAAGCCTGATATCAGTAGCCCCATCAATGTGCCAGGGCCGATTAAACAATTAAGCCTCATTGAGTCTCTTCGAACTTACAAGTGGGCAACTTGTTCAGATCATCATGGTTGCTGGATGTATCCTGGAGCAGCTTGCCACACATTGGACGCACTGGCTCGGTGCCCGGTTTCTAGATGTGAGGGATATTTCTCTTGCTGGAAGATGACAGATGCTAATTTTTGGTCTAATAGGGGTTCTCTATCGGTCTTGCTCAATGCTGTATCAATGTCTATATTTCCGAGATGGCGCCTACTCCTTGTCGTGGAGCCCTAATGAGTCTTGTCCAGCTATTTGTGAGTTGCATCTTACAGGTAATGGCCCATATCACAGAGTGCCAGAACGCTGATTTCCGCCATAGTACTCTATCGGCTCGTTCATGTCTGCGATCTCACTAAACATTGTCTCTCAAGACAAACCCTCAAACTGGCGCCATGCGGTGCTGTCTCAATTTGTTTTCTGTGGAGTCGCACTCATTGCATGGGTCTTTCTACCAGAGTCTATCCGCTGGCTGTGTCTTACCGGTCGTGAATCACAAGCAAAAACAGTGATGAAGAAAGTATACCATGGAGTTGAGGGCTACGACGTTGACTATGAGTACAATCAGCTCATGTATGAGATTGAGAAATCGCGTGCCATATCCTCAATCCAGGGTGGCGGATCATACATAGATGTGTTTCGTGGGACTAATAGGGCAAGTGACTTCCTCTAATATTGTTTCTTGTTACGAACATGGGCTTACCTCTCAAACCACAGCGTCGTCTGATCATCTCTTTTTTACCATGGCATTGGCAGGTCGCAATTGGTGTTCCCATTATCTCTACCTACTCGAGTTATTTCTTCGACATGGCCGGACTTGCTAACCCTTTCAATGGGACTGTCGCTACAAAGTGCGTTACTACGCAGGTACTAAAAATAAGCCTCTATCACGACTAATGGTTTGCCAGTGTTGTCACGATTGTTACGCTTTTCGTGGCGGTCCCTCTAGTTGATCGTCTCGGTCGCCGTAGGCTGCTTCTTTGCTTTGCGCCCATTTGTATATGCTCCCTCTTGATTATCGGTGGTGTTCTCAGAGCCGATGGACCAGCAGTTGGTCCTGTCTTAATCGCATTTGCGTAAGTAATCCCTGCACTCGTTTCTGCTCTCAACCAGGACTATATTTTGGTTTGGTTTTTGGTCCCCGAGACAAAGGGTCGTTCTTTTGCCGAGCTCGATGAGCTTTTTGATCGCAAGATCCCTGCCTGGAGGTTCGCAGAGGCAAAGACATCTGTGCAGGAGGGTACCTCTCAGGATGACGGAGTAAAAACGCCAGAGGTCTAGATAAATATCCCTGTACCCCATAAACTGCTGAATCCATTGGGGTTATAAGATTACGTCGGTCTCCTACGCTACTAGAATACACGTTCAGAACATTAGTAGACTGACTGATAACAATGGACTCGGGGCACTCGGGAAAGATTATCTCTCAGCTCACGTTGGCTGAGAAGGTTGCTTTACTTTCTGGTATCGGTGCTTGCCAGACCAACTTTAATGACCGGTTGAGAATTCCTAGCCTTCATGTATGTATTGATTTGTTTCTATACAAAGGCAGACACCTAACGAGACTAGTAGGAGATCTAGTAAGAGCGGGCGGGGTTGGACACGAGCTGGTGACGATATCGAACGTTTCCAGGTTACCTGACCATAAAGACACCTTGGCTCCATCTGGTACTGCTAGCTCATGTATGGGGTCATATCAAATGAACACGAAGTCGGCGGAGCTAGGATGTTTCACGAGGACGTACTCCGTAGAGAGCAGTAGATTAGGGTAGTCAGGGGTGAGACTGCAGGTCCGTCCACACGGACCACACTTAACCCTAGCACTAAGCAACATAACTAACATGATCATCATCCAAACTCGGACTCTTACAGTAGTCCGACCATTTTCAACGCATACCTGTTGTTGTTTTCTCGGTGCAATGAAGCTTTTGATTATTCAGAGTTGTACTAGTATTGTCATTAATGAGTATTTGACTGGCCATAATACGCGTATCTTACGGTATCAATGAGATTGTAACGGATTCTTAGTCATCATGCTCTCTGCTCAAACCTCTCTTCTGCTGCTCTTGCGCGCTTCTGGATGCCCGGTTTCGTTCTCAATGAATTAATTCTGTTTACGCGACACCTCCAGCAGCTCCAGCGCAACTTTTCTGACCTGTAGCGCTGCTCCCCGTGCTCGTGGTTGTCAACGTCATGGATAAGGACTCGGGACCGTCGCAAGCGCAACCAACTCCTGAGGACCCCGTCCAGTCCATCGAGGAGGACGTCAAGGGCGATGGCGTTCCCAGCAACATCAGTGAGGAACTATGGAAGGCTATGATGGACGTTGTCTTGGCCATCTACGAGGTTAGAGAAGAAGAGTAAGTTGCTTCCCCGCATTGATTCATTAAGTCCAAAGCCGCGACGATCGAGGAAGGGAACTTCCCGTTGTCGTGTCGCAAAAAGGGAACCTACAGCTCACCGTCCGCTTTTCTTTTTCTTCTTCGCGAATCGCAGTGGCCATGACCCGTCGAGACTTTTTCATCGCAGCGTCAATAAGCGCAATGTCCCCGATTATTACGATATCATTAAGGAGCCCATGGCCCTTAGTATCCTGAAACAGCGGATCAACAAGCGAGAGTATAAGAAGTTCACAGACTTTGTCCGCGATTGCGCCCTGGTATGTTCCACTATCGTCACTCTGGCGCGTTAATTCTAACGATTTCTGTGAAATAGATTCCTCATAATGCCCAAACGTATAACCGTCCCAAGTCCCAAGCATACGAAGATTCACTGGTGATCAAGGTTCGTAAGGCAGACCGGATACCGCTCGCGCGCAACAGAACCTTGCTGACAATCGTTTGCCCTGTAGGATGCATTTGTGTCCGAATTCGAGAAACTGGTCAAGACAGCAATTGTAACCGCTGAGGAGGCTGAGCTTCCGGACCTAGGCGAAATCCCAGAGGCGGATCCCTTACCCGACGAGGAAGAGGAAGAGGACGAAGATGACGAGGACGATGAAGATGAAGATGATTCCGATGATGAAGGTCGTCGCAAGAAGAAGCGCGGGCCACGACCCGGATCGAAACGAGAGGGTGCGAAGGACGATGGCAACAAGTCCGCCGATCCCGAACAAAGAAAAAAGCGCGGTCGTCCTCCGCGGGTCGATACGCCAATGGAAGCGCGCATAAAGGCAGTCCTCAAAGGCATCCGGAAGCTGAAAGGCCCAGGAAGCCAATTGAAGGTTCGACATTTTGAGCGTTTGCCTGATAAGAATATGTACCCGGACTACTACATTGAGATCAAAGACCCTATTGCCATCGACCTGATCAAGCGCAAGTCAAAGCGGAAGAAGTACAACTCGGTGGATCATTTCATGAAAGACATGGACCTCATGTTCAACAATGCAAAGGCTTACAACCAGTCGGAAAGTCAGATCTATAAGGATGCTGTTGAGCTCCAGGCGGAAGCACGAAGGCTTGCTGATATCGAAAAGAAGAAACCTGATAGCGAGTACCTAATGGAGGATGGGCGTCTACCGCTACCAGATGGCATTCTCCACAAGGGCGAGCTATGGAAAGTCGGCGACTGGGTACATATCCAGAACCCCAACGACGTGACCAAGCCTGTCGTGGCGCAAATCTACCGTACCTGGCAAGACTCTGAAGGGGAAAAGTGGATCAATGCGTGCTGGTACTACCGACCGGAGCAGACCGTTCATCATTTCGAAAAGCACTTTTACCCTAATGAGGTAGTCAAGACAGGCCAGTACCGCGATCATCGAGTCGATGAGATCGTTGACCGATGCTTTGTCATGTTCTTCACCCGGTACAACCGCGGGCGGCCTCGAGACTTCCCGCTCGATAAGGAAGTTTATGTCTGCGAAGCTCGTTATAATGAGGAGAAACACAAACTCAACAAGATTAAGACTTGGGCCAGCTGCCTTCCGGATGAGGTACGAGAGAAGGATTACGAGATGGATCTGTATGATGTGCCCAGGAAGATCAAGAAGATTCCCAGTCCAATCAAGCATCTCCTCAAGGATGACGCAAAAGAAACAGACGATTTGCCAAAGCCAACATGGGGAGCAGAGAATGCGCCACCAGTAGTGGGCGCAGTCCATTGCCGCCCGCGAGACGAGAATGTACGTGATTTTTCTCCTTTTGTTATGTATTGTGGTCTAACGGTAACTCTTTCCTCAGGAATCACCCCCACCAGAGCCAACTCCGTCACCACCTCCTCCAACCATACCGCAGCCTGCTCTACCCTCAGCACCTCGACAGGCTTCCATGAGCCAACCCCCCACGCAAGCTGCTGTCAATAGCCCCGCTGGTGCACTCTTAGCCGCAGCAAGCCCTATCCCCGCACGCTCCCCGGCTGTACCCCTAGGAGCTGCGCAACACTCGCCAGTTCCGGTTCCTCCCGTTCCTTATCACCAACCCCAGCTTCCGCCCAGCCAAGTCTATCAACCCGGTTTACAAAGACGATCTAGCGGCTATGTTTCCCAAAGCCCAATGCCAGGCACTTACCAGGGACCCTCTACGCCTCATGCGTACGCTGTACCTCCAGCTCCGCAGTACACTCCATATCAAGGGGCCCGCGTGCAAGCGCCACCCGCCGCGTACAACCCTAACGCCCCGCGCCCTGTTGAAGTCTTCCACCTAAGTGACACTGCAAATGCTGCTATTCCCGAGGAGATCCGTGACCAGTTCCACTGTGACGACCAGGGTCATGTGCTTTTCTTCTCTAGCACGCCACTTGATATCGGCTCAACAGTCCAACAAAAGCTAGGCCACTCGCTGAGATATCTTGCTGCTAGAGAGGAGCGCCGGAAACTTGTTGAGGCCAGAAAGCGCAAGCAGACCTCCGAACGTGAGGAACGCGACAGAGCTGCCAAGCGCCAGCGAGCCGACGAGCAAACCGATCTTGCCGCGCGCGTGGAAGTCGCGACAGAAAAGGCGGTTGAGATCATGACAAAGGGTATTCTGAAAGGCACAGGCGAGATTTACAAAGCTCTTTATCATGAACATGCCGAGGCCGCTCAACAAGCAGACGCAAAGGCGCGCGAACAACGCATCCTGGCAGATCGTGCCACCCAGGCAAAAACGGCGCAGATCCAAGCAAACTCGACCAAAACAACGTTCGTCAGCCTCAAAGGTAAGGGGGTATACATGGACGAGATCGACCCTGTCGTATGATGACGAGGTATTCGGAATGATCAAACTTGAGTTCTTTCAAGGTGACCGGGGGAGGTACCTGAGAAGGAGACGTGTCTAATAACTATTACCGCTAGAGTACGACGTATATCAGAATCCATGCTGGGGGTAGCAAGTACGATGGTGGATCATTAGCTTAGGTTCAGAGGAACAAAGTCAGGAGTATCAAGGATGTTCGCCTGTATATTAGCGCTAATCTAATCAAAATCGATGCATTCTCATCGTCTAGCTTCCCCTCACGCAGCTTCAAGGTATGCAGATTTCTCTATCCCCCGATTGGGAACTTGGGGAAGATGACGAGTCTCTTTGTACTACCTAGGTATCACGCTGTGCACTATCTTTGGCTAAAGAATCAAGTGAAAATGATTCGTCTTCACCGTCTCCTCCTGGGATTTTACATTCACTCCCCTTTCTTATCTTACTTCTAACCTGCCTAAAGGATTTCATTCTCCTGTTGTCCGTCTTTCTCCACATTATCCCTCCACGTTACAGCACATACCTCACAATTTTCTGCCACATTTGTGTAGAAGAGTGGCTTGGTGTATGAGAATAATTCATGAGCCCGCAACACTACCTATCTCGCTAACAAACCCAAATAACAAAGGGGGCGGAGTGAGTGAAAAAGTGTCTGGGATTGTACTTCGGCAGGGATGAGTATACTACTTGCTCTTCCGATCATTCCAGGAGGCAGAAAGATCACAGATTCGTAGAAGGGGTTTTGCTGAGACCTTTCGTGTTACCTTGCCTTGGTGGCCAGGCTGCATGGTCTGAAAGCCAACAGGCGGGACGACTCAAACCCAGGACTTGGTGGTGCTTTCAAGGCCATCTAGGTACGAGGCATGAGATCCGAATTACTTGGGCTGGGGACTATGTTAATACATATAGGCGCTCGAAACCGCCTCAGGAAAAGCTAGCTTTACCCACTTAGATTGAGTTCACCTCGCTTGCTAAGTTACCATGCGCTTCAGTCCAGCGCTCATGTCAAAGACTCTCTACCTTTCCTTTTGCTCCCTATTTTCGCCTTGACGCTGGATGCAAGTCCTTCAACCCATTGTGCAATCATCTCCTTCCTTTTGCCGGGCAAAGTTTCTTTTCCTGGCAGCGGCAGGTACAATGCCTCTGGAACCTCGTACTTCGCAATGCAGGAACGCCTGGGCCCTGCTTGTATCATCCCCCCGACCTCCGCCGAAGATGTGGCCACAATCATTGGAACGCTCGCTAAGACAAAACCATTGGTATATCTCTGTCAAAATCCCATGGATACAAAACGGTCAGTCCAAAGACTATCCTCCATGCATAATCTGAGGGTCCTTCTTCTTGTTATAGTGCGGAAACATCTCTTCCCCCTACGTAATTGCTCTTACCCTTACCACACATACACCCTTCCATGGCCGCGATTCGTTGTCTGGCATAAGTACTTTTTCTTAAGTTGGCAAGGCACATTTGCGCCCCGGTGTCATTAGAAAACCAGAAACAAGGGGAAAGAAGTGGTAGGAGTAAGGAATGGTGTGGTCACTTCTGATACTCGCCCTTCCTATAACTAGTATCCTTCGTCAAACCGGACCACACGTAACTGTGCTGTTACTTTTGTTTCTTGTTGTTTAGCCCTTGACATGCTTCTCGGGGCATTTATTATATTCAAAATGTCGTCCGTGTCTTTGTTCCTAGCATAATCTACTATGCAGCTGATGCGGCTTCTCCTCAATATCTGTCTTCTCCTCAATATCTGTTTCCTCAAATCAATCGCCACCTTTGTCGAGACTTTAGGGCATTCTTATCATATATCAATAGAAGAAATTCTTTTGGGGCATTTTCCCACCCCTGCTGAGTAAACTTTGCGGCGGGATTTTCCATACTTCCCATCCTTGAATAGCAACAATTATAGTGTGTTCTTGTACTTCCAAGGTTTTCTGCAGACATGACTCAGTAAGAAAGTTACTTTCCATCAATCATCCAGTCTTGCCTCCCTTTCCATCCTCTCAATCCATCTCTCGTGCATATCCCCCCTCAGTCGAGTCAACCATCAACGACCGACTAACCCACGCTGACCCAGACAATTCGGTTTAGTCGAATACGTATTGATACAACTCCAAGTTGGTGAGCAGGAACACAGAGAGCAAGCACCAGTTGAGTTGAAGCCCAAGGCAGGCCTCGCGATGGATTACATCAAGCTCATCTGCAAGGCTGCCGCCTACTTCAACCCCATCCTGACGCTAAAGCGTCTCAGCACGTACGTGTCTACTACGTGTCTACACCTCTGCTGCCCGCGGGTAGCGGCATACATTATCTAACAGGGGTTCTCTATTATAGTCTTGTCGTGTTCATGTGGGTGTCACGCCCTGTGCCCGCCGCCTGCGTGTTCTTCCTCTTTCCCCTTGTCCTCTGGGTGTGTCGGTCGCTCTATCACTGGAGTCGGCGGGCGACAGATTATCACTAGTAAGTGCGCCTTTTTTTGACTCTTTGACTTTTTGCTTGTCATGCTGTATGCTAATAATACTTCTTTGAAGCCCGTTACCCTTGGCTTGGAGGTCACTATGGGACCAGCGCTTGCCCTTTACCTCTCTTCGCAGACCTCATCCTGCTTGTCCATTCGGGGAGGATATCGTCCTCGACGCGATTGTTGTTACCTAGGAAGCCCTGCAGACTGGCAAATTCAGGGCGGCGGATCGTGCAGAATACTAGCTTGTTGGCGCAGGGACGCAAGGGATATATAAATAAAACAATTTTTTGGAAAGTCACAAAGGCATTTATTTGTAAGAATTGATAATAATTACATGTCATTATTCCAACATCAAGGTTAGAAGCAGGGAAATCCTGGTCCAGATCAACAATCAGGAGCATTAAGGGTGAGGTCTCGGTGGTGATGACAAGAAATTAATCAGCAGCGATGCTTGAGACAATGTAAGATTGAAGGTAGAGATTTTGAGGCTGTGGGAACTGCAACTATGAAAAAGGCAAAGCCCGGTACCCAGGTACCTACCTACACAAGGCTAGCAAAGTTTGAAATAGGAGCATAAATAGTTGTTACCAGGAATCAAGGTTATCAATCACTCTAATGTGACTATCCTTATGTATCTATCCTCCACTCACATACGCTGCTACTGCATTGATATCCCTCTGCCCTATTTGGGTATACAGTGCGCCAACCACTTGTTTGAGTATCAATAAGTTATTGAGCTTAGAAATGGTTATCATATGTCATCTCATAGCATATGTATTTCACCCTCACCGTCCTCCATATTTGCTCAATACCACGGCCGCCGGCCACCGACATACAGGATAACATGGAGTATAGATTGTAGTACAAGAAACGGGTACAATCAAAAGGGGTCAATCATAGGCCAGATTTAGCGCCAATGTTTGAGCCCGGTTTCAGGTGGGTGGAAGAGTTGCTGCTATGGACCGCCGTAGGAACCCTTGTATATAATTATAATTATCCCCCCTCCTATCTCCATGTTTTGAAGGTCTCCCTAGCCTCCCCCACCGCAACCTCTGTCCGAACCAGCGCCGCTCATTTTCCATCCTCTTTGCTTGTGCCACCATGAGGTTCAGGGAAATAGGGCTGGTGATCCTGCTTGCTACCTGCGCATCCTCCACCTGTTACTACCGTGACGGCACAATCGCCAGCGATGATGAGCCGTGCCCGAATTCCAATATCTGCTCCCCATCCGGTGACACGTGCATGGACAATCTTCTCTGTCGCGACAAAAACAATTTCGCGAATGGGTCCACTGTGACTTTCCCCGGTGGTACATACAACTACACTGATCTATACCACACGAGTTCCTGTCAGAGCCAATCCTATAACGGATGCTCAATACAATGCACCACATGTACGCATTCCCCTGATGTTTTCCTGGCCTACCAAAGCAAAGGTAGGAATCCCTTCTAACCTCAATTACTGAGATAACTCCGACTCTGGCGAATACATCTGGGCGTGTGATAGCGCATTGACAAGCTACTGCTGCCACTTCGACCCCGAAAGCCTCGCCCAATATGATTGCTGCCGAAACGGCACGTTCAACCTCGCTTCCCACAGTCAAGACACGTCAGCCACAAGCACAACCTCAACGACAAGTTCTTCAACCCTCCCCGGCTCAACTTCCCCCATCTCGACTTCATCCGACCTGTCTGCGACAACAGCGGCTACCACCATCGAACCAGATCCATCCAGTTCGCTCTCGAAAGGCGCCAAGGCAGGGATTGGTGTAGGTGTAGCGGTTGCGGGGATAATGGCCATAAGCTCGGTCGTTGTTCTGGTCCGCTCTCGGAGAAAGAGGGGAAAGAGGAGAGTCGGGGAGAAAGTAATGGCAGAAATGCCTTCCGATCTTTCCTATAGACAGGAAATGGATGGTACTGCTCGTCCGTCGGAATTGGGTTTGGAAGAGAGTGATCGTCGCAGAGTATATGAACTTGGTCCTTGACTGGCAAATTGCGCGATCGCTCGTTGTCTATATTTGATTGCAAGGGACGCCACGTCGCGGGTGCAGTGTGCAACCCTTCCTGTAACGAATGTATAACCAAGCATGGGGCCGTTTTCCTAGATATCCACGTGGAATATAGTCATGAAGGCGTCGAGCGGGTGCTGCTGGTTCCGCTTTAAGCGTGCGTTCTATAATACGCAGACTCCAAAACGGGTCCTAGGACCTGTCAAGAGACCAATGCGTTGGAGGATCGCGGCCTCTTTGGTTAGTTGCTGAGTGCCCCATTCGACGCATAGCCTGGTAAGCTTGTAATACGAGCGTGGAAGGAGGCTGGTTTTGATTTTTGCACCATCAGACTCTTTTTAGGGATGGATCTAAAATAGTGAGGAACTAATGAAGGCCATGTCGGCTTTTGTGACTCAGGCAGGGGTTGTCGGTTGGGTGGTTAAATTTGATCTCGCTTAGTACATAGTCGCTATTTAAATTTTGTGGAATATCACTCCGTGGAAGCCTATTCATCTGCAGTATTGATCTATTGAAACCCCGACCTAGTTTAATATGTAGAGTATCTTTGACAGTTTCTTCCATCTTAAAATCTGGTTTTGCGGCGGACCGAAATTCAGCCCTAACTGCCAAGCCTTCAACGTTCTGCATTTATATATTATTTTGTTTCCTTGGGATTTTGGGCCTATTTTAGTTAAGTTCCTCCAATGTACCAGAATTGTAGTTATATATAGCGGAGGGCTCTTATTGGTCAGCATAAATAGCCCATACTAGTACCTTGTATTTCCAAGGTTACAGTATAACTCTTCTAGGTTTTACCCCGCATGCTGAGGTATCGAAGCAACTTCTCTCTTCAGTCTTCCAGTGCAATGGACTTCAACTTAGCCAACAACCGCGCCTACCCCCTCGCCAGGAGCACTGCCGCCGCAGCTCGCCTAAACTACCAATTCTACCTCTGGAAAGACTCACTGGGGTTCAATCTTCACCCGACCATCGCCGCCTCGCTTGAAGCCCAAACACCAAGGCCATGCATCGCTGATATCTGCACCGGGACAGCCATCTGGCTCCTCGACCTCCTCCCCGAGCTTCCACCAACAACAACCTTCGAGGGCCTCGACATGAGCCTAGCCCTCACACCACCCCCCGCCTGGCTTCCACCAAGCCTCACACTACGCGAATGGAACCTCGACGACGATGTCCCCGAAGATCTCATAGAGAAATACGACGTAATCCACCTCCGACTGCTCGTCCTCGTCGTACAGAACAGCGACCCAGCACCGATCATCCGTAAAACAGCGCGGATGCTTAAACCAGGCGGCTGGATTCAATGGGACGACTATAACTACCGGGGCACGCATGTGGTCAAGGTTGACGCGGAACTACAAACGCCTGCACTCGAGCGGCTCCGTGCGTTCTTGTATGCGAATGGCCGGCAGGATTGGGTGGTGGAGCTCCCGGAGATCTTGGAGAAAGAAGGTCTATTTGGCCAGGCGCAGATTTCCCAGTATCGGCCGCGGCGTGAGATGGCGATGGTCAATGGCGAGTTGCATCTTGCGACGATTGAGGAGTTTGCGAGGCGGTTGGTTGAGGATGGGAAAGTGGATGAGGGGACTGAGTTGTTTGAGTTGGTGAGGCAGGGGGTTCAAGAGGTGGGACTGGGAGCTGCGATGCTGACCCCGAGGGCTGTTACCATCGGCAGGAAGTTGGAACCATGAACCTCGCGAACCTGCAAGGCTTCGTGCGAAGCCAAGAAAACTCTTTGTTCCTTATAAAACATAAACATTGAAAACCTGGTACATACGACCACAGGGTG